>JAADYB010000094.1:0-44029 GCA_023338075.1 Phytopythium litorale
CCGGATCACCTTCATGCCCACCAGCAGCGACTTGGTCGCCGTCTCCATCGGGGTCATCTCCTGGCGGAACACCGGGTCGGTCATCACGCGCGTCTTGAGCAGCAGCGTGGGGCTCAGCACGAACCCCTGGAAGCCGCCGCCGACGCCGCCGGCGATGACCTCGGCCACGTCCTTGGTGATGGTCCCACGCTCCACCGCGGGCTGCACCGCCTGCCGGGAGAAGGCGTGGCCCCAGGAGAAGACGGACCCCTTGGCGACGCCCTGGATGGCGCCCCACGGGAAGAAGCCGTCCCAGATGCCGATGAGGCCCTTGTTGGCCACCATCTCCTTGGTCAGCGTCAGGTACGAGTTGCCCGGCTTGGTCTGCTTCATGATCTTGACGAACTCGAGGTAGTGGCCCAGCGCGAACTCGTAGCCGAGCGCCACGCCCGCGCCGATGACGAACTTGAGCGCCGGGCTCTCCATCTTCTGCGGCTTCTTGGCGTCCGCGCCGCCCGCGAGCGCCAGCGACGCCGTCGACGCGGTGGCCGTGCTGAGCGCCAGCGGCCGCAGCCCCGACCGGGCGAAGGCGGCGCCGGACAGCGGCCGCGCGGCGCTGTCGGAGCGGGGGAAGGGCAGCATCGCGAGCTTTGGCGGAGGCGGGAGGCTGCTTGCTGGTCGGCCGGCGGGCGGGTTCGCGACTGGCATTGCGTTCTCCCCCCCTCGTTGGAAGAACGCCAAATCTGCGGTCAGAGACCGAGCGGAAACGCAAACTGCAACACGAGGGGCTGAGCGGCACGGTCCGGAACAGGTGGTTGAGATGATCCTGCTAAACAAGTACAGTGTGTGTTTTGATACAATAAACCGGGTCGAGACTACTGAATTGCGTCGGATTGTGCAGCCTTTCAGGAACGATCACGACGTCATGTGGTAATTCGAAAACACACTAAAAAATGTGTGCACCACCCAAATCAATGGCTTGCAAAACCCAATCATCCAAAACCCAATCGCCCAAACTCGTCATGGCTTCCCACCACGCCACGCCAGGCGCGTCACCGCTGCTGGTTCGCGGTGGACCACACGGTTTATGTCCGGCCGCATCCTGAAGCTCAAAGCAGCCGGCCGGCACCTCAGCACCTCGGTGCGAATGGCGGCGGCGGGTGGTGGCTGACGTCGCCCAAGCAGCCAGCCACTCAGCAGGCAGCGGCCGGTCAGTGCGCGGCAGCCTGTCGCTCGCCTGGGTGCGCAAACAGGTGCTTGCGCTGGAGGATGCGCGACGCGCTGGTGGTCCGCAGTGGCGGTCCGCGCGCGGCGAGGAGGTGAGCGGAGGTGGCCATGGGCGAGACGATCCAGCGCGCGGGCGTCGCGGGCGCCGGCGGGGAAGAAAAGAAGCGCCGAGGCCTCCCTCGGGACTCGACGTGACGTCACGCCCCGGTTGCCGTCCGCGTGGCCGGCGCGCGCCGCCTACTGCCGTGGAGGGGCGCCGAGCGCCTGCTCCGCCGCTGGCGCGCGGCAGAAGTCGGCGGCGAACTGCCGCGCCAGCGACTGCAGCGCCTGCACGTTGCGCGCGCTGTGGATGCGGCGGAGCGCCATGCTCACGGCCTCCTCGTACACGCTGACGGCCGCGGTCTGCAACAGCGCGGCACTGGAGTCGCGGCTGTCTGTCTGCTCGCGTGGACTTCCTGCGACCGGTGCACTGGCATCTTCGTTAGCGTCGCCAGCTTCTGTCTGCTCATGGACACCGCCAACGAGTGACGCGCCGACGCATTCGAGAGCGCTGTCGGAATCGCCAACGCTTGCGCTTGGAGCCTGAGCCTGAGCCTGAGCCTGTCGCCGCACCTCCAGCGCTGCCCTTGCGTCATGAGCGACCTGGAGCAGGTATGCGCGTGCGACTCGGCGAGCGTCCACGTGCTTCCGAGCGCGCGCTGCAATGTCGCGAAGGGACTTGAGGCAGTGCATGTGCTTCCTGGCCAGCACGCGCGCCTTCTCTGCCTTGAGGATCTCCGCCTCCCATGCCTTTCCTCTCTTGTCGTCCATGCGCGGGCTGAGACTCGTGTATCCATCGAGAATCGTACCGAGAACGCTTCGGTCCGAGTGCGCCGCCTCTACTAACGACGTTCCCGACGGCGATCGGCCTTCAAGAGTCATGCGTGGCGGCGAGTTCGCTGCTGGCTGGTGGGGATGGTGCTCGTGGCTGGGAGCTTGCTGTCCGCCACTATCGTCAGATTCGGCACTGGCTGCTGCTTCCGAGTGACCTTCTTCCATGGCGCTGGTGTCGTCCTGTCCGTTTACGAGGTCGGACTCATCAGGCCCAACGCGACAGCCATCAGCAGGAACTTCCGTCTCGACTGTTGACTCGACGGCGTGGGAGACGAGCTCTGCTTCGCCGCACACAAGCTCGTCCAGCAGCTTGGCCACCAGTTCCACCTCGTTGTCAGGCAGCACCGTTGGGAGAGCCTGGAGTTTCGCCATGTGTGCTGCGAGGAAGCTCTCATAGCGAAGAAGCACCTGCTCGTCGTCGGTCTTCTCCCAGTCCTCGGGCGAGATCTTCAGCTCGGTCTTCATAGATTCCTCCGAGAGAGTGCCGAGGTCAATGCCACAGAGAATCTGCACTATCCGCGCGACTGCCTTGCGTCGGACAACACCACTGCGGTGCGGGTCCATCCGTGCAAAGCAGTCCCGCAAATCAACGCGCAGCTCTCGGCATCGAATCGTCAGCACGTCGCCGGCGGATGCTGGCGGGGGATCGACGGGGTCGGTGACTGTCCCAATAGATGCACTTGCGGCAAGCGTTGGGGTGTCCCCGTTCTGGTCCGATGGTCTGTGCACTCGACCTGACATCGAGCGCGGTGCTGCCGTTCGCTTTGTGCTCTTGGATGCCGAGGGCGGTGTCGGCGTCGCCTCCACCTTGGCCTCCGGTGCGTCCAGTTCTTTGGTTGGGGAGCGACGAGAGGCTTTTGCCGCTGCGAGCGCGGCACGTTCAGCAGTCTCCTTGCGGCGCTGTTCCTCTTCCGCGCGTTGCAGCGCAACCAGCGCATCTGCGGCTTGCGGATATACTCCAAGAATCGCCTGGTACAGCTGCCGAGCCTCGTCAAACGCCCCGGTTGCCACGAGCACGTCTCCCAGCTTGTACTTGGCATATGCGTCGGTAGGATTCAACTCTGCTGCTCGCCGGAATTCACCGACACTTGTTTGGAGATCGTTCGCTGCTTCGAAGGCACACGCGAGGTTGATCCGAAGGCGGAACTCCACCTCTGCGTTGATGTCCGACGAAAGCGCGAGCTGATAGAGCTCGATTGCTTTTTGGAGCTCCCCTCTGGTGTGCATCCGAACGGCCGCCTTGGTGACTGCCTTGAGTTTCTGGGTCGGCTCCAAGCTGGCATGGTTCTGCGGCAGCGACCGCCACCACCACTCGAAGCCGCTGACTGAGTTGATGCATTCTGGGTTCCACGAGTACTTCTCCGAGATGACAACCTTCTTCTTCTGGTCGCTACCTGCATCTGGACTCGGCATTGGCGAACCCGGGAGTGAATCGAGCCCTTCGTCGTGCGTCTCGCCTGCCTCCTTTGCCTCCTCCTTCATGTACGGCGTTCGACAGCGACGCCGCTTCTCGCCATCGACGGCGTCCAGCTTTGGGGTGCTGTATATCATAGCACGCCGACTCTGCTCAAGAGGAGAGGTGGGTGGTCTTGTGATTGGAAGGCGGGTCGAGCTGTACGGAGACGGCGCCTCAATGTACAGCGCCGAGATTGTGGTTGTCGGCGAGAATGGCGGTCGCTGGGGAGCCCCCCTGACGAGCTCTGGGAGCATGAGCGCATTGTCTTTCGACGGCGAGCGCGGCCCAGCGTATGGATCCGCAGTGCGTGCTCGCTGGTGGTCGAAACGGGTCGGGCTGGCCGCAGAAGGCAGACTGCCCAACTGGACTGGCGACTCGATTGGCATGTCGATCGAGAACCAGTTCAGCAGCTCCGTGGCCAGCTCCCGAATGATTTCGTTGTCCGGATGCCGCTTCTGAAGGGACAGGACGAACATGTTCGGCTTCCAGGGGCGGCCTTGAGCAGCGACCTGGCAGGCGCGAGCCGTTGCGGAGTGGTCGTCTTGAGCCAGCAGCACAAGGATGCGGAGGCACGGGATCTGCAGCACATCATCGCACGAGAGGCATCCGTGAGCGCATTGTGAAAAACCACCCGAGTCGTTGGGCAAGGCGGCAAATCTCACGCGTTTGTCAGGCTCCGAGTATTGCGAAAGAAAGCGGAAGATGCAGCCGGCGAAGCCCGATCGGTTCGCGTCGGCCTTTATCGCCGAGCACTGCAGGAGTTGGCTCGCTTCTGCCAAGAAATACTCCTAGCACGGTCAAGCACGAGCGTACGTTGGTCAGACTGTGCTCCTTGGAGGAGAGGGGAGCAGGAATGCACGCGACGCACCAAGTGAGTCTCGGGGCAGCGGTCGACCGAAGCAGCGAACATGAGCGCCGCCATGGGCTCGACGGCGCACGTGGAGAACTCGGACTCGGAGTGCGACGGCGTGGCGGCCCGTAGACGCTCCAGCACCACCTGTCGGTGCTTTTTCACGAGCGCGTCGGCTGCCAAGGAGAGCAAGGGTGGGTAAGTACGTCTCTCTCTCTCTCTATCTCTCTCACTCATTGCGCATGAGCTCACCGGCGGCGGACGCGGGCGGCGTGACGATGCGACTCTTCTGGAAGAAGGCGTTCATCCAGAGGCTGTTGCGCTCGAGCATGCTCGCCTCGACGCCGAAGGACGGGTGCAGCCGCGCGTAGCAGCCCAGCCAGCGCTGATTGGCCGCCACCAGCGCCTCGAACGCGCTGTCACCCTCCACATCGGGCAACTCGAGGCGCAGAGCGTCGCGCAGCGCCATCGTCCTCGTCCTCACGGGTGGTCACCGGATTGGGTGGACTGGGCGAGCGGCGGAAGTGAAGTGACGGCCCCGGGGGTTGCATGACGCCAAGGAGACCTGAACGGCTTCAACCCCCGCATCTCGCGCTCAGTATGCCGCGCCACCGCTGGAAATAGAGACGCTCGACTTCCTTGGAGAGTCCGCTAAAAACAGCACAGGCGCCTGGAGATGTCGGACATTGTGGCGCGCTCGACGCCGAACTTGGCCACGACCTCGCCGTTCATCTTCACTGTGAGCAAGTGTCGCCGGCATTGTCCTTGAAGTGATGTTGTTTCTTCCTTGTGGAGAAGGAGCCGACGGCAAAGCAGCTCAAGGCCGCCGTCCGCTGCGCCGCTGTGCTGCACAAGTCGGTGTCCGCGCTCATGGGCTCGGCCTTCAAGACCCGCGGTGTGCAGCCGCTGCCTGGCCAGACGGCGCCGTCTCTCACCTGCCGAGCCCATCGGAGATCGCCAATCTCGAGTCGGATCAGACCCAGAACGAAGACTCGGTCGACTGGAGCGAGCTGGCGTTCAAGACGGTCGTGGTGCAGGCCATCCGGCGGGTGTTTGTCGGGGCGGACCGGAGTCGAGGTGGAGGTGCCGAGCGAGTTCCAGGGCCAGACACGGCGATCGCCGAGGTAACCACCACCGCGGTTTGGCCAACAGCAGCGACACCGACAAGCTGGGAACGGTCAGATGAGAGACGCACAGACGGAAGAGTTTTTGATGGAGTGCGGAGGGCAGGAGTCCACTCTATCCATCCCAGCAGCCAATGCACATTGACTAGATGCACAATCCTTGAGTCTCGAGGTCGGCAATGCTGGCCTCTTGAGCTTCGCCCGTGGGCGTGGTCGTGGGCGGAGTTGGACTGCTCCTCGACGCCAGCGTCTTCCATGACTGATTTGACTCCGTGGAAACAGCCTCAGTAGCCTGCAGCCTCTTGGTCTCCATGTCCACGATCATCGCTGGCCTCTTGGTCTCCATGGCGGTTCCCGCCGGTCTCTTGCTTGCTAAGAGCGCTCCGGCTGCCAGCGCGGCCACGAGGACCAATAGGAAGACAGCGGCTGATGGAGCTGACGACACGACCGAGAGACCATCGGTGGGTGCTGCTGGCATGGAGCCCAAGAGGCCGGCGATGGCCACAGACACGGAGCCCAAGCGGTCGGCGGAGGACTTCGCACGGCAAGTGTTGAAGTGTGCTTGCGGATGGGTCGGGTCGTGCAGGACCGGGTCGGGTTCCGGCCCGTCACGATGTGGTCCACTCCGGCGGTCGTCGCGTTGCTTCATCCCCTCCCTCTCGCAAAAAAAGCAGCACGCAAAGGTCAAAGGTCCCGAGCGAGAACGAGGAACTCGGAGCCCGTCCGCGCGACACCACGAGGCGGCGAGCGACCGACGGCGGACGCCACCCGAGGAGCAGCCTCCCCTCTCGCCGGCATCCCTCGCGTCTAGAGGCGCCCTGAGCCCCAGCGGAAGTCGCGCCAAGCCGACCGACCGACCGACAGCAGCGAAACGTACGCGCCGAACAAACAAGACGCGCGGCCTTTCTTCTTATCGGCGGGCTGACGCGCGCGCTTGCCCCTACTGGCAGTCCCGGAGATGGCGAGCGAGCAGGAGGCGCCCGTGCCGGCGGCCGCGCTGCCCGCGCAGGGCCGCGACTTGCTGCTCGGCGCGCTTGTGAACCCGTCGCTGACGGCCTCGCGCAGCAACGGCCACACGCACAGTGGCGCAGCGCGCACGGCCGCGCCGGAGGACCTGCTAGCCGCCGTGGACGTGACCACGGCCTCGGCCGCGTCCACCGCGAACGGCACGTCCGCGGCGCACCAGACGCCGCACCACGAGGTGCACTGGGAGGGATACGTGCGCAAGAAGGGCGACTGGCTCCCGCGCTGGGAGGAGCGCTACCTCATCCTCGACGGCGCCGCGCTCACGTACTACAACACCAAGGACGAGGCGCGCAGCGGACGCAACCTGCGCGGCCGGATGCTCGTCACCAAGGTGCGGCCTGAGAACTACGGCAAGGCGCACGGGTTCCTCATCGAGACCAAGGGACACAAGTGCTTCCACCTCTGCTGCACGACGGAGCTCGAGAAGGATATGTGGGTCGAGATGATGCAGGCGGCCATCGACGACCATGACTCGGCCGCAGGACACACCACCACGCGATCCATGTCCATGTCCATGTCGTCGTCGTCGTCGTCTCGCGCGCTCGGGGCTGGCGCCGGCAACACGTCCGCTAACGTCGATGGCATGGACGTGGCTGGATCCTCGTCCGCGTCGTCGCTCTCGCCGCCAGTGGCCGTCATGACGACGCAAGTGGATCTGCGCAGCTTCTACTTCGCGTTCCGGCAGCTGCTGATCTCGCACTCGTCGTCGCCGCAGTTCTTCCCCAAGCTCTCGCGCGACGTGGTGCTCACGTCCAACTACGCGCCGACGGTTCCGTTCTGGGGCGAATACCATGGCCTCGACGGCGTGCTGCACTTCTTCTCGATCCTGTACGAGACAGTCGAGTTCACGGCGTTCCTCGTGACAGACATCGCGCAGGCCACTGCGGGCTCGACGGCTGTTGTGGCTGGCCGCGAGACCATGAAGAACCGCGACAACGGGCGGACGTTTACGCAGCAGTGGCAACACACGATTGAGTTTGCTCCCGACGGACGCGTGAAGAGCTTGACCATCACCGCGGACCCGATTGCTGCGTCGGCCGTGTTTGGCTGCAACGCTACCTCCAGCCTGTCGCTGCCTACAATGGCTGCAGTGAGCAGCAGCAGCTACTACTCGTCCGCCCAGAACGGGGCTAGCGGTGCTTCTGCGAGCAGTGGCGATCACCCGGCTGGCAAGTTGCACATCGTTGTGTTCCGTGGCGAGCAAATCTCCAACCGCAAGCAGCACGGCGGCTCTGGAGAGGAAAGCGCGCGGGAAAGCGACAACACGGATGAGAATGACGAGGATGACGAGGAGGAGGAGGAAGATGGAGACGACAGCTCGGCCACCGGCGCAGAAGATACGGGTGGCGCCAACGGAGGCTCTTCCGACAGTTCGATTGATACGGAAGGCGTGTTTGTTGGGCTGCGACTGGTCACCGATGGCAAGACCAACGTGTACGCGCCGTCCTCATCTACGGGCTGCTTGGCTCGCACGCGTGTCGTGGGCGAGGAATCGACGCACCAGAGTGCGTACGACCCGACGTGGCACTCTTCGCACGAGATCCCGTTTGGTGGCCTCACCCGCGGAAAGCCGTGCTTCATGCTGATCGAAGCTTGGCGGGTGCGACCGTCGGAACCGCTTGCCACTGGCGCAGATGAGACTACGCCTGCGTCGACGCCCGTGGAAGAGATTGTTGGCGTTGCCAAGGTGAACCTGGCTCCGTTCCTGGCTCTCGCAAGTTCCTCGCGAACTGTTCGCGAGAGCGTTCTGCACACCGACATTGCTCGAGGTGCTGTTCCGCAGTGGTACACGCTGCTGTCGGCTCATGAGACCAAGTTTACATGCGGCCGCGTGCAGGTCAGCATTAGCTTTGAAGCTGCGAACAAGTACATGGGTGCGAACTCTCGGAGCGCGCGTGCCAACGGACAGGGAGTCTCTGCTGCCGAGAACGGCGCTGACGCGAATGGTACTGCGACCAAGGATGCGAGTGCTCAAAGCCTGGCCGTGACAGCGTCTTCAGCGGCGCTGACCACCGGAAGCCAGCGTGCGCAGGCGCTGCTTGCTCGCGGATACTCGTACCGTGACACTAAGCGCGACAACCACCAGTTCCGAGTGGGCAACACGACATTCGACGTTCCGAAGCGATACCAGATGATCAAGGCTGTTGGTCAAGGCGCGTACGGGTGTGTGATCGCCGCCAGTGACACGGAGACGGGCCAGGCGCTCGCGATCAAGAACATCCCGAACGCGTTCAACGACCTGATCGACGCCAAGCGTATCCTGCGCGAGATCCGACTCATGCGGCACCTGAACCACCCGAACTTGGTGAACCTGATCGACCTGATCCGCCCGCCGTCGCTTCACGAGTTCAACGACGTGTACATCGTCACGGACCTCATGGAAACAGACCTGCACCGTGTTATCCATTCGAACCAGTCGATCAGCGACGACCACGTTCAGTATTTCCTGTACCAGATGCTGCTTGCAGTGCACTATGTGCACTCGGCGCAGGTGCTGCATCGTGACCTGAAGCCGTCGAACATTCTGGTCAACTCGGACTGCGACCTCAAGCTGTGCGACTTCGGCCTCGCGCGTGGTGTGCACGGCCTCGATTCTGGGCTCACCGAGTACGTCGTGACACGATGGTACCGCGCGCCGGAGCTGCTGCTGTCATCCAAGTACGACAAGCAGATGGATGTGTGGGCTATCGGCTGTATTTTGGCCGAGATGCTGGGTCGCCGCCCCCTGTTCCCGGGCCACGACTACCTGCACCAGCTCAAGATTATCATGGATGTGATTGGGTCGCCCGCCGAGGACTCGCTCGACTTCATCACGAACCCCAAGGCGAAGCGCTTCATCCTGCGCCAGCCTAAGAAGCCCAAGGTGCCTCTCGCATCTGTCTACCCGCGCGCAACGCCCGCGTGTCTTGATTTGCTCGAGAAGATGCTCGTGTTTGACCCGCGGAAGCGCATCACGATCGCGGAGGCGCTTGAGCATCCGTATCTGAGTCTGGTGCGGGACCCGTCACTCGAGCGCACATGCGCGACGCCGTTCGACTTTGCGTTCGAGAACACGGAGCTGACCAAGCAGAAGCTGCAGGAGCTCATCTTTGAGGATGTGTGCGCGTTCCACCCGGACGCGGGGGTCATTCCGACCACTGCTACTTCGACCGCTGCTCCGCTAAGCAGCAGCGGCAGTCGGCGATGGGCGAGCACCAGCAACGGGAGTGCCAGTGCTGCGGCGCCGACTCGGGTAGCATCCGTGTCAGCGACTGGCAATGCTGTCAGGACCGGCACCGCTAGCACGGCGATTGCCAGTGCGAGCACAGCGAGCAACGGTAGTTCGGTGGCAAACTCCAGTCATGTGGAACGCGCGGTTCCCAGCGCACCTGCTGCCCCGATCCACCCGGTTCCCATCACTACAACGACGTCCGCGTCCGTGGAGACGCGGCCCGCCCCCGTGTCGCTACTCCCCCCGAACAGCGCGGCCTCTGCACCGCCTGCTCCGGTGGTGCTTCTATCACCATCGACTTTGCCGACTGTGACGGGAGCGACCGCGATCTCTTCGGCGATGGCGTCCGAAGTCACGGAAGCCACTCCTGCCACTCTGCCTCCTGCTGAGGTGACTCTGAACATCCGCGACTCGGCCGTGGACGAAGCGTCCGCGTTGAATGAGCCGTCGCCCGCTCCTGAGCCGCTGCCGTCGTCCAACAACGGTGTGGCGTTGTCGGCATTAACACCGCCAGCGAGCCAAACAACGGCGGACGATGACATTGACGCTGAGCTCGAAGCGATCGGGACGAGCGGCATTCACAACGTTGTCCTGGAGGACGTGCACGACGATCCGACTCTCCGGATCTCGTCGCCCGCGGCTGACAACGGTGTCGAGGCCGAAGTCGCAACTGAGGACGAACCCGCCATCGTCAGCCTCGCTGATGCTGGTGCTCCAGCCAGTGTTGAGCATGGAGGCATCGTTGCGCCTGCGAGTCCCGAGGTGGTGCCGTCGACTGAGATTGACTTGGCGTCGTCACCAACGAAGAAGCTGCTGAAGCCGCCTCTCGCGGCCGCGTCGCCGCCGACGCTCCAGGGGTGAGCGCGGGCGTGGTCGACCTGATCTCCGTCTCGATCAGGTTGTGGGCCTTGCCCAATGAAGGCAGGGAGAAGCCGCTGGCCAACCGCGGGGGCTCACCGCGCGGGTCGACGGGGAAGGGGGACGAAGGATGCGCCGCGGTCGAAGCGATCGGATCCAGATATGTACGACGGCCGGGGAGGAGGGACGCGCGGCGGTGGTGGCGGCCTGGAGACCGTCGGGGTCTCTTCCCGACCGCCACTGCCGCCCGCACGCCTCCCCGCCGTCCACACCACCACCATCATCATGTATGCTTCAAAGGAAAGAGTATATTGCGTGTGATCCCTCGTGGTGCTCCGGTCCGTCACGTGGCGAGGTGCTGATCCCTAACGCGTCGTGCAGCCTTCAGGGTCGAGCCACCGCCAGCGGCAGCAACACCCGCGGCGACGCGGGCCCAGCCCCTAGCGGGAGTCCCCGCCGCCGACCGTCGGCGCCTCCAGCGACGCGCTCCGGCCACTTGGCCTCGCTCAGCATGCGCGCGTAGGCCGCCACGAGCGCGTCGCTGGTCGGAAAGCGCCGCAGCGCCTGCATGAGCACCAGCTCGTCACGGATGCCGCGCTCTCGCGGCCGCAGCGCACTCCGTCGGTCTGCACACACGCGCAGCGCTGCCTCTTCATCGGCGGCGGCCGCGAGCGCGCGCGCGTCCTGCTGCGCCGCCACGAACACTCGCTTCCAGCCCACGAGCGCGGCGTCGCTTCTCCCGGGGAAGCGGCTGGCGAACTTGGGCAGGTCGATGAGCCCGAAGCGCCGCGCCACGAGCACTGCCCAGAGCGCCGAGCGGCGGATCTCGGCGCGCAGCTCGCGGCTGGCGCCGAGTTCCAAGCGCGCAAGGCTCGCGGCGTCTAGGAAGACGCACACGTGCTGCTCCATCAGCGCCGGCGGCAGCGCCTCGAGCGTCATGGTCATGGCGGCGGTCGGCGGTGGCGGTCAAGCGGGGGCGACGGCGAGTGCCGGAGCCCAAGCCGCGAGGGAGGGAGGAGAGCGGTCCATGCCGCCGAAGAGAGAGAGAGAGAGAGAGAGAGCGGCGACCACATGGCGGTGAAGACGATGCCAGTCGCTCGCTATTTCAGGCGAGGACGAGCAGCGAGCGACAGCTCCAGGAACGAGGCGAGTGAATACAAATGCGAGGCTCCGTGTTGAGATGGAGGGCGGCAGACTGGAGGCCCAGGCAGAGGCTCCGCTCTATGCGTGCGGGTTGCGCAGCACGAGGATGACCGAGTCGCCGCGCAGGAACATCTTGCTGACGAAGCGGTCCTTGTTGACGGGCTTGGCCGCCTTCTTACCCTTGCCCGACTTGGGCACCTCGGTCCACATCTCCTTGACGTTCTCCAGCACCATGTTGCAGTGGCGGTCGAAGGCCTTGACGCGCGCCAGCAGCTTGTGGTTGTTGCGCACGTTGATCAGCACCTGCGAGTTGTTCTTGACGCTGTGCAGCAGCACCGACATGGGTCCCTTCTGGAACTCCTCCTCGTCCTCCTGCACGCGCTTGAACTCGCCCGCGCCGCTGCCGCCGCACACGCCCGTCAGTACCATTATACAAGGCCTAGCGCGCTCTCCCCTCCCCGCCACGGGCGCGCCACAGACGCCGCGCAGACCCACCTCGCCATGATCGTCCGCGTCCAAGTCTTTCCGGCCGGTTTGGTGTGCTTGGCTCCGAGGGATCGCCTCGACACCGTTAAGTTCGTGTGATGCGTACTTAGTGACAAGCGAATGTATCAAAATCGCACCTAGACGCGCGTGCAGGGTACACACTTGGGTTCGGATTGTCAAGCAACTAGAACGCGTTGAAGTCGTTGGGCACTTTGGTCGGCTCCATTCACGCGCTCGATGGATGTTCACGCTGCCCGCTCCTCCTTCTAAAACAAAAGCCTAAAAGCAAATCAAATGCCAAGCAGGAGCCTCCGGGCCGGTCGAGGGCGTCGCTGGCTCGCTCCCTCCTTCGCTCGCGCTCCTTAGTCGAGGTCCATCTTCTCGGCCTCCTTGTCGGCCTCGGCCTCCTTGCCCTCCTCCGCCGCGGGCGCCGCAGGCGTCTCCACCTTGGGGAGCGGCTTGGGCTTCGTCACGATGGGCAGCGCGACGGCGCGCAGGCCCACCACGCGCGTGCGGATGGCGGCCGACGTCAGCGCCGGCGCGTCCGTCGGCTGCAGCTCGGCCTGCTTGGCCAGACCGTCGAAGAGCCACGTCTCGGCGTCCACGCACGACTGGCGGAGCTTGGCCTTCTCCTCCTCCGTCCAGTGCGCGTACTTGTCGTCGCCAGAGTTGACCATGCGCTTGTACTCCTCGATGGTGCTCTGCAGCTCGGCCTGCGCCACGCCGCGCTCCGAGCTCTCCGTCAGGCGGAACTCCACGGGCGACGTCAGCTTGCGCAGCTCGTCCAGCTTGCTCTGGTACACCGACTTGGTGCTGTCGAAGCCCTCGTCCGTGTACAGCCAGTCCTCGGCCGTCGCGAGCTGGTCCTCGAGCGTCTGGCGCTCGCTCGACGTGATGAAGGCCGACAGGCGGTCCGACACCTGGTTGCGCATCTCGTACACGAAGCTCTCGAGCTCGTTGCGCTTGTTGAACGTCTCCTCGATCACGCGGTCCTGGTGCGCCATCTTGAGCTCCTGCTCCGTGGCCGCGTTCACCTCGGCGGCCGACAGCCCGCCCACCTCAGCCGTCACCGTCAGCTCGATCTTGCGGAAGCGCTTCTTCTTGGGCTGGTCCTTGGCCTCGGCCTCCTTGGCCTCGCCCTCCTTGCCCTCCTCCTCGGCGGGCTTCTCCTCCTCCTTGATCTCCTGCATGAGCTGCGACGACGACACGGCGAACAGCCCGTTGATGTCCTGCTGCACGTTCACGCGGATCTTGGGCAGCTCGGCGCTGGCGTCCAGCGCCGGCAGGCCGCCGATCGTGTACTTGCCGATCGTCATGACGTAGTCCGCCGGCAGGAAGGGCTTGGCCGACTCGTCGTACACGGCGTCGATGGCGAACGGCTTGTCGCGGCGGAACGTGATGCGCTTCGTCTTGGGGTACTCGTCCTTGCGGTGGAAGATGATCATCGAGTTGTCCGCCGACTCGGCCTCGTCCATGTTGACGTCCTCGTCCTCGTTGTCCGCCGCCGCCGACGTGGTGGCCGACGCGCCGTCCCACGACACGCGCACCGGCAGGTGCACGCAGTCCGTGATGCTGAACTCCTTGACCTTGAACATGGGCGAGAGGATGGCGCACTGCAGCGCGCAGCCGCGCGCGACCGACTCGTCAGCATTGAGCGTCGTGCTGAGCCCGTAGTTCTGCGCGTCCTTGTCCAGGCCGAGCACCTGCGAGAGGTGGCGCTTGACGCTGGCGACGCGCGTGCCGCCGCCGATGATCTCGACGTTGGCCAGCTGCGACTTGTCGATGCCGGCGTCCTTGAGCGCCTGCTCGATGGGCGCGTCCAGGCGCGCAAGCAGCGGCGCGATCAGCTTCTCAAAGTGCTCGAGCGTGATCTGCGCGTGGTAGTCGCGGTCGTCGGCCAGGCACTCGATGTTGAGCTGCGTGGCCGTGACGCCGTACGGGCTGAGGTTCTTCTTGGACTTCTCGCAGGCCGAGAGCAGCTTGATGCGCGACTTGGGGTTGGCCAGCGGGTCCGTCTTGTACTTGGCGGCGAAGCTGTCGGCCGCGTCCTTGGCGATGACGTACTCGAAGTCGCGGCCGCCCAGGAAGCGGTCGTAGGCGGCCGACTTGACCTGCAGCTTGCCCTGCACGAAGGCGACGACCGAGACCGTGTAGCTGGCGTGGCCCAGGTCGATGAACATGACGTACTGCGGCTCCGTCTCGTGGAAGAGGTTGCGCGCCGACTTGTAGATGCCGTAGGCGAGCGCCACGGCCGTGTGCTCGTTGAGCAGGCGCAGGCAGTTGACGCCGGCGATCTGCGCGGCGTTGAGCAGCGCGCGGCGCTGCACGTCCGTGTAGAAGCCCGGGCACGAGAGCACGGCGTAGGCGGGCGCGACGCCCTCGTTGGCGGCCGCGGCGATGGTCTGCATCTTGTTGAGCACCATGGCGACGATCTGCTCGCAGGAAAAGGTGACGCGCTCGTCGTTGTAGTCGAGCACGACGCCCACGTCACCGTTGGCCAGCTCGACGCACTCGTAGGCGAGCTGCGCGATCTCGCGCTGCACCTCCGGGTGCCGGAACTTGCGGCCGATGAGGCGCTTGATGTCCGTGGCCGTGTTCTTGAAGTGCATGCGCGCCACGCTGATGGCGGCCTCGCCGATGAAGCGCTGCTTGCCCTGCACGCACACCATGTTGGGGTTCTTGCGGTTCGAGTTCTCGTTCAGGATGATGTCGATGCCGCCGCGCTTGGCCTGCCCGATCACGCAGTCCACGTTGCCGAAGTCCACGCCGATGACCGACATGGCTGCTGCTCTTGCTGCTTCTGGCAGGGGGCGGGGGCGGAGGCGGCGGGAGGGGGAAGAGTCGCGTCTGGGGGCTGGAGCCGCGGCGAGGAGGGCGGCGCGAGCGAAGGCGGGGCTTCGGGCGACGACTTGGCTGCGATTCTAGAATAAACCAGCGCGTGGCTGAAGGGGGAGGAAGCCTGGAGGAGGGGCTGGCGCCGGGATTGAACCCGCGATATCATATACCCTCCGCTATCGCTGGTGCCTACGTGTCAGAACAACGGCATTGAAGCTTACAGATAAACCCTCTTTGAACAGATAACCTGCGGGGGAGGAAGAGAGGCGGGAGTGGGCGGCCTCGGACCAATCGCCGAGCGGGACCTCTGCGAAACCAGAGACGGACGACAACCGAACGATCCAGGCGGCTCGCCCCGCGCCTTGACACCCTGGAGAGGGGGAGCGGTGAGCGCCATGCTTGACGCTTTCGCTCTCTCACACACAGACATCTCCCTCGCTTCAACGGACGCTCGAAGCCGCGTGGGCGGCATCAACTGCCATCCAGAAGGTTCTGGAAACTCCCTGAGATCCGCCTGCGGTCGAGCGGCAGGCGACACGTAAGCGATCCATATCAGTTGTCAAGGGTTTCGTTGGCTGGATAGGACAAGCACCCAATCATCTGTCCGTTGGCTGACTGGACAAGTTTATCCCGCTGTGTTTTCCTGTCCAAAAATGACCATCACAGCAATAATCCAATCATACAATATCCCTATCACGGTATCTTCACACACAAACACCGAAACAATCACCCAGGCGTCCCACTGGGTTTTCCCACTTCAACTTGACCGCGTTGAACCGCATCCAGTATCAGGTTCCTAGCCACCGCCTCCACTCGACTCGTTCCCACTGCCCAGACTCCCGACTAGCGACCCGATGGATCACCGCCCCCGGCCCGCGACGCTCCTCTCGAACGCCTCGATCTCGGCCAAGCCGCGGCGCAGCTCCTCCGCCTCGGCGCGAAGCGACTCGCGCTGCTCCTTCAGTCGCTCCGCGCGGTGCTCGTGGCGCTCTACAACGCGCGCGAGCCGCTGCTTCTCCGCGATGTGCCGTTGCTCCTGGACCTCCAGCCGCGCGCGGTGCTCCTAGATCGAGTGGCGCAGCGGGACAACAGTCAGCGCCGAACCAAGAGCAGCGAGCTTCATGCTGAGACCGAGCGCACCTGGAGCGCCAACTGCGCCTGGCTCGCGGTGCCTAGCAACTCTTCGATGCGGGCTCGCAGCTTGGCGACTACCGAGCGCTCGGCCGACAGCTCGCCCGCCAGCTTCTCCGCTTGCTGCTCGAAGCGCAGGCGCTCGGCCGCCCGCATGTCCTCGTTCAGCTGCTCGCGCGTCTCGAGCTGCGCCGACCGCTGCTGCAGGTCGAGCGCGAGCGCCGCCAGCTCCTTCTTCTCGCTCTGTTCGCGCCAAGTCCACGCGTCAGTCTCGGAGGCGGCGACGCAGTCACGGGCAGTGGAGCACGCGCACCTGCAGCGCCTCGACTGCTACTCGCTCCGTCTCGAGAACCTCCCGCGTGTGCTCGAGCTGCGCCTCGACGGATGCTGCCCGAGCCTCCGCCCTGCCCTTCGCCTCCGCGATCGCCACGTCCTTCCCCGCCAGCTTCTCACGCGCTCGACGAGTCGACTCGGCCGCAGCCTCGGCCGAGGCCTCAGCGCGTCGTCTTCTTGCGTCGCTCCTGCGCAAATGAGCGCGCACCGACGCCAAGTGGCGGCACGCCTCCTCCACCCGCGCCTCCGCCTCGCGCTGCTTGTGCTCCGCCTCGCGGAGTATCCCTCGCAGACTGTGTAGTTCCCGCTCGCGGTCGGCCAGAACCGCCTCCACGCGGCTCTTGTCGAGCTCCAGCTGCGCGCATCTCGCCTTGAGAGCGTCGACCTTGCCGACCAAGTGCTGCTGCGTGCTCAACAGCTTGCGTGTCCACTTGTCGGCTTCTGCGCACTGGGCCTCCGCGCGTTGTGCTTGCTGCAGTTCCCTGCTGTGCTGCGCCGCCATCTCGTCCCGCTCGCGCCTCACTGCCTCCTTCTCGCTCGCCACGAGCTGCTGGTGGTCGGCCACAGAGATGGACGTGCTCAGCACCTGCTGCAGCGTGGCCCTCGCCGCCTGCAGCTGCCGCTCGTGCGCCACCTCCTGCCGCTGCAGCAGCAGCTCGTACTGCTCGCGCGTCTCCTGGCACAGCTCCTGCGCCTTGCGCTCCATCTGCAGCTGGCCTTGCACGCGCAGGGGTGAGAGCAGACCGCCAACGCCTGTCGAGCATCAACGCACCATGAACGAGGAGTTGGCCCCATTGCCGTCGCTGGTCACGAGCGCCAGCTCCTTCGGAGACGCCAGCGGCGAGTCGAGAGGCGACGGGGCAGAGGCTGAAGGAGCTTTCGCGCCGCGCCGCCTGCTGGTCCACGCCGCCGGCCGCACGCTCGCCGCCTTGGCGCTCGCGAGCGGCATCCCCTCGTCCTGCTGCTGACCGCACAGCGACAGATAAAAACGGACAGTCGACCCATCGGCAGTCAGCGGTCGTTGATTGACCTGATACTTCGCACTGCAGCGCGCAGCTTCCTCGGTCGGTCTCTCGGCGGCATTCATCGCGCCGCCGACTCGCCCAGCGCCTCCCGCCCTCGCAGCCGACCGACCGAGCCGGCCACCTAGATGCTCAGCTCGCTGGTGGAGCGGCAGCCGCGGCGCAGCAGCTCGGCGACCATGTCGGCGCGCGCTACAGACACCTCCTCCTTGGACACCATGTCCTTGATCTTGACCTGGCCCTGCGCCAGCTCGTCCTCGCCCACCACCACCATGTACGGGATGCCCGCCTCCAGCGCGTAGTGGAGCTGCTTGGTGAACTTGGGGCGCTCCGACTGCATGACCTCGGCCGCCACGTTGGCGCGCCACAGCTCCTGGCACAGCTGCAGACGCGCGAGTAGCAGCTCGGGCGCCGCACCCGTCGACGCCACCAGCACCTGCGATGCGGGTGTCGCCAGCGTCTTGGTCTTCTCGGCGTGCGCCTGGAGGATGCCGAAGATGCGCTCGATGCCCATGCTGACGCCCACGCACGGGATCTGCTGCCCCGTGGCCGAGAACATGCCAACGAGGTTGTCGTAGCGTCCGCCGGCGGCGATCGAGCCGACGTTGTGCTCGGGGCTCGTCAGCACGAACTCGTAGATGAGGCCCGTGTAGTAGTCCAGGCCGCGCGCGAGGCTCAGGTCGAACGACATGTAGTCGAGCACGCCCATGGCGTCCAGGTAGTCGAACAGCAGCGCCAGGTCGTCCATGGCCGCCTTGGCGTCCGCGTTGGCGCCAAACAGCTCCTCGCGCACCAGCTCGGCGTGGAGCTCACGCGGAGAGCCCACCTTGCAGACGAACTTCTGGATGCGGTCGGCCACCTCGGGCGCCACGCCCTTGTCCTCGACCATCTCGCGGCGCACGGCATCCCACGGCTCCTTGTCCAGCTTGTCGATCGCGCTGCACGTGGTGCGGAACTTGTCGGCCGGGACGCCGCAGATCGAGAGGATCGCGTCCAGCAGGCGGCGGTGGCTCAGCTTGACCTTGAAGGGGCCCACCTCCGGGAACTGCTGCAGCACCTCGACGCCGACCGACAACACCTCGGCGTCCGGCAGCATCGGCGCGTACGAGCCGGCCACGTCAAAGTCGCACTGGTAGAACTCGCGGAAGCGGCCGCGCGCCATCTGCGGGTTGTCGCGGCGGTACACGCGCGCGATGTGGTAGCGCTTGATGTTGCCCGGGTTGTGCAGCGCCATGAAGCGCGCGAACGGCACCGTCAGGTCGTACCGCAGCGCCAGCAGCTCGCCGCCCTGGTCCGCCAGGTCGTAGATGAGCTTGCTGTCCTCGCCGTACTTGCCCGTGAGTGTCTCCTTGAGCTCAAACACGGGCGTCTCGATCTCCACGCCCGCGTGGCGCTTGAAGACCATGCGGATCTTGTTGAAGATCTTCTCGCGCAGCTGCATCTGCGCCGGCAGGAAGTCCTGCGCTCCCTTGGCGATCTTGGGCTTGCGGCGCGCGCCGCCACTGCCCAGGCGCGCGATCACGTCCTCCACGACGGCCGCCGCGCCGTCGGCTCGCAGGTTGAACGGCGCGAGGGCGGCCTCGACGGTCGGCGCCGCCAGCACCAACTGCCGAAACGCCTGGCTGCCCAGCCCGATCTTGACCTCGTCCGCCGCCGGCTTCTTCTTGGCGCCGTCCTTCTCCTTCTGCTTCTCGAGCTTCTTGCGGCGCTTCTCCAGGACCTTGGCGCGCTGCGCCTCGGGCATAGCGGCCAGCTTCTCGTCCTCCTTGGCGGCAGCTGCCGCCGCCTTGGCCGCCGCCTCCTGCGCCTTGGCCTGCTTCTCCGCGAGGCGAGCCTGCAGCTCGGCGTCCTGCTCGTCAAAGAACTGCAGCGCCGGCGCGATCTCCTGCGCCAGCGCCTTGGACACCTCCAGCACGAGCGCCACGGCGTCCGGGCTGCTGCTCGCCGCCTCCGTCTTGCCGCTCGCCGGCGCCACCGCGGCGAGGCGCGCGCTGCTGCCCTGCTGGAGCACCTTGAGCCCGTCCACGACCGTCGCAAGCGCCGTCTCGAGCGCCTGCGGGTGGATGGCGGTCGAAAGCGACGCGCCGTGGTTCAGCTCGGCCTCGACCGTCTTGTAGGCCGCCAGCACGGCGTCGCGCACCGGGCCGTGGTACTGCGGGGCGCTGCGGAGCGCGTCCGCGGCCGAGCCCTCCGCCGCGCCGTTGGCGAACTTGGAGTTATCCAGCATCAGCCGCAGGTTGGCGGCCGACGTCACGATGCCGCGGTGCGGGCGGCTGGCGTCCACGTGCTCAGCCTCGAACGGCGCCGTGTTGACGCGCGCCACCTCGCACGAGAGCGCGGCCGCCGCGTCGCTGAGCGGCAGCAGAGCGCGCGCGCCGCCCACGGCCAGCGCGCCGACCGCCAGCAGCGCCAGCGGCGGGGCCAGCGCGAGCGCCGCGCGGTCCTGCGCGCTCAGCTCGAGCGCGGGCAGCGCCACGTCGGCGGCCTGCAGCGCGGCGTCCAGCGGCGCGGGGGAAGGTGAGAGCGCCACGCCGCGGCCCTGCGCGGCCGCCAGCACCACCGCCGAGGCCGACAGCCCGCGCGCGGGCACGCCGAGCGCTACGTCGGCGTTCAGCAGCGCGGCCAGGAAGTCGGCCAGCGCCAGCACGGCCTCCGAGCGGCGGCACAGACGCAGCAGCTCGTGCAGCTGCAGCAGTAGCACGGCGCGCGCCGCCTCGCGCGGCAGGAAGGCGTCCGAGGCCGCGGGCGCCGCCGCCTCGACCGCCGCAGCGGCGCCAGGCCCGCCCGCCGCGTGCTGCGCGTGCCCGTCAGCCGCGTCCACCGCCACCTTGGCGCCCAGCGCCGCCACGGCGCACACGTCCGCCACCGACAGCTTGCCGCTGCCCACACTCACGCGCGCCGCCGCCGTCGCCATCTTGCTGCTCGTCTCGCCCGGTCCTTTCCCGCCTCGATCCGAATGTGGGCCGTTCGTTCCGAGGGGTTGAAAACCCCGCACAGTTCTGCAAGCGACGCGTCTGCATGTGTAAATAGTTGATTTATATGCAGAGTGATGAGGGGGGTTTTGTGGTTATGTCACGTATTACGGATTCAATACGTAAATACAGTCAGTAATCTTGCCGTTTACCGAAATAATAGTCCCGATAGTGGTCATCCGTGCAATCTACAAAGAGCTCCTGATGTGTGCCACCCCAAGTTGTCAACATCGGAAGCAGCAAGAGGTGCCACCTCATCATGCCACTGCTCATGCCGCCGCTCGCGACGCCCGCGCCGCCGCCCGCGGGCCGCCGGGAGGACCGCGTGCTGTTCGTGGTGTCCTTCCTGGACCTGCTGGCCGTGTCGCTCATCATCCCGTCGCTGCCGCAGTACGTCAAGGCCATGGACGGCGGCGCGCTGCTCTTCGGCGCCATCATGTCCATGTACGGCTTCATCCAGTTCTTCGCCGCGCCAGTCGTCGGCAGCCTCAGCGACGTCTACGGCCGGTGCGTACCGCGTCTGCGCCGCCTCGTGCCGCTTGTGCCACCGAGTAGTCAGCTCACGCGTGCCCGTCCTCCCCTCCCCTCCCCGCAGCCGCCGCGTGCTGCTCGCGTGCTTCCTCGGCGCGGCCGCCGGCTACCTGCTGCTCGGGCTCTCGTGGAACATCTACGTGGTCATCCTCTCGCGCATCCCGTCTGCACTCTTCAAGCACACACTGGACGTCATCAAGGTGGCCGTCACCGATTCGGCCAACCCTGCGAGCCGCGCCGCCGCCATCGGCCGCCTCAACGCCGCCGCCAACACGGGCTTCATCATCGGGCCGGCCGTCGGCGGCTACGTCAGCGCCATGCCCAATGGCTTCAACTACACGGCGCTGCTCACGACCGCCATATTCCTCTTCAACTACGCGCTCGTCTCGCTCTACTTCGTGGACCACATGCCCGCGGACGCGCTCGACAAGCGCCACCGCGGACCGCTCGCCGCCGCCCACGCCCCCATCGACTGGAAGGCCATGCTCGTCCACTCCAAGGACAAGCTGCTGGGCTTCCGCGAGATCGTCAACGAGTCGGGTGCCGCGCAGACGCTGCTGCTCGCGCGGCTGCTGCTCTCCATGGCCGCGCTGCTCTACCGCTCGCACTTCTCCATCCTGCTCGAGGACAAGTTCGGCACGGACGCGCAGCAGCGGGGATACCTGCTGAGCTACATGGGGCTACTCGGCGCCATCGCAAGCTCTGCCGTCGGCCTCATCACGCGCGTCCTGCGCTCCGAGCGGCTGGTGCTGCAGGTCGCCGCCGTCGTCTACGTGCTCACGTTCTTTGCGCTCTCGAGCGCCACCAGCATTGTCGCCGTCTACGTGATCCTCATGCCCCAGGTCGTCTCCATCAGGTGGGTGACGCTGCCTCTTGACGCGCGAGCGGCACTAATGCGATGGCAGGTGATCGCTAACCTGCTTGTCTGCGATGGTAGTCTGCTGCGTGCGACGTCCATGGCGCTGCAGACGACATTCGTCTCGCAGGAGCATGTCGGCGCCTTCATGGGCATCTCCTCCTCCCTGACGGTACGCGCGCGGCAATCGACCCTCGGTGCCGCATTAGATATCTCACTCGCCTCTCCTCCTGTGTTGGCAGTCCATCTCGCGCACCATTTCTCCAAGTGAGCAATGCACTCTGGTGTCGTCATCGTGTTCAAGAGCACTAACGAACCGAACCCTCTGTGTCGATGAATCTGCGCCAGTGCTGTCCGGCTGGACGTACCTCATCTCGATCGACGGCCCGGCTTACGGCGCCGCGATGCTGGCGAGCGTGAGCGCCGGACTTTTCTGCTTCTCGCCTCACTTCGCCGGTGTTGGACGCCAACTCGCGCCGCTCGACGTCAACCCGAAGAAAGCGCTCGACTGACGCTGCTCTTGATAGATAAACCCCAATCAATGGCACGCGCACTACCGATCTCTCGCCCCGCTTACTCGGGAGATGCACCGGTCTGTACCATGAAGACCTCGCCCCAGACGCCCTTGCCGACCGAGTTCCACGAGCGCAGCGCACACTCGTAGAGCGTGTTGAACTGGAGGCAGCCGGCCAGCACCACCCGCTGCGTGCGCTTCTTCCGGTTGTGCGTCGTCCGCTCCATCCTCCAGCCCACATCCGCTTCTTCCTCGCTGCTCAGCAGCTGCAGCTTCTCTTCCCCACCGTCGCCCCCGCGAGTACTTGGAGCGGTGGAGGCGCGGTACCGAAGCTCGTACTTGTCGATGATAGCGCCGTTCGAGTCCGGGGTGTCCCAGGTGACGGTCACCAGACACGAGTACACCTTTTGCTGGACGAAGCGCGCGCCATTGCTCGCTCTGCTGCTGCTGCTGCGCGTTGGTGATGGTGATGGTGATGGTGGGTCATTCCCGTTTCGAGTCGCATCCTTCGCGGTGACGACTCGGCTCGACGGAGTGGCTGACGACGCTGGCGCGGCGACGCGGACGACCTCAGTGGAGTACTCGCTCACGAACACAACGGTGGAGGCCGAAGGCGCGCTTGGAAGCGGTGGCGGAGCCTCCAGCAGTCGACGGCACTCGGCACTCGCCGCCGCGACCCGGCGTCTGTCGCTCGAGAGGCCTGCGGAGAGAGTGGGGGCGTGCTCGCAGCACTCGCCGACGACTTGCAGCGCTGTCTGCTTCAGGTAGCACGCGGCCTCGCGGTCGGCGCCGCGTCGGAGCAGCCACTCGACGATTCGCGGCTGGGAATAGCAGCTCGCGACGAACAACGCGCTCGCGTTCTGCAGCATCCACCTGGTGATTGGAGTGAGATCACCTCGTGGACCATCCGAGCGGTCATGCGAGGGACTCACGCACCAGTGAAGCGACTCCCACTGCAACGCCCACGCTGGCACCTCGCGCGTGAACGGTGCTGACAGCACGTCGACGCGCTTCAAGAGGATATCCTGAGTAACTGGGAGCCTCATTCGTCGTGTCACTGCGCAGCAGTCCGCATCATGTGCTGGAAAGAGTCCTTACGCTTGAGGTCGCCAGTGATGAGAGCGCGAAGCAGCTTCACTTGTGATCCAAGCACGGCCTCAGCCTCGGCCTCGGCTTCACTGGGATCATCGAGCCGCTCCTGTGCTTTGGTAGACCCGCGGGCAGCTGCTGCTCCACTCGTAGCTGAGATTCCCGCAAGCTCTTCATCGACGGCCATGGCTCGGTGGGTGGTGGTGCTGCCAAATCGCGGTAGTGCAAGCAAGCCGAAACGATCTGCCGATGGTCTCCGAACTGCCAGATCGGCCGCCAAAATAGCCACAACTTCATCATCAGTGTCCATTGGAGCGACTTTGATCCCAGCCTGTCGTTTCCAGGTTTTCACGGATCACATGGATCACACTGGCATGGCCTCAAATGAAGCCTCCATCGTCTCAACCGTTCGCTTCACAGGCTGCTGTCCGGGTCTATTCATGATCCCGCTCCTCCATCTTAACTGGCAGCTCCAACGGCGGCGAAGCGCCAAGCCAAATACTTCAACCATCACTTCCACCCCTCAGGCGCTTGAACTGCCGAGATGGGACAGACAACGACTCCTCAACAATCACTTGCCGCTTATTCTCCTTCGTTCAATCACCTCATCCCCCACCGTCGCCACGACCATCGCCGCTCTCGCCAACGTTCCGCATCAGCTCCGCCTCCAGCTCCGACAGCCCGTCACTCTCTGCGACCGATGGCGTCCGGTTACGAAGAACACGACCGGGGATCACCGGACCACCGACGGCGCTCATGTTCGCACTCGGTGCTGTTGTTGCTGCTGCTACTGCTGCCGGTGTCAGTGTCAGTGCCGATGCCGATGCCGGTGTCTGCATTTGGTGCAGCGTCGCTTGTGGAATCAGTCCTGACGTAGTCACTGCCCCGGTTGGCGCGGACGCTGGCGTTGCGACCGTGGCCGTCAGTCGACTCGAAGACCGCTGGAACCCCGTCTCGCCACCGCTCTCTTTCGTGCTTGCACGCGCACGCTTTGCCCTTGGCTTTGGAGTCGCCTTGACCGTTGCTGTCGCTGTCGCCGCCGTCATTGTCGCTGCCACTGTAGCTGCTACTGATGCCGGTGTCGATGCTGAGGTGACGCGCGACGCTCTCGTCGACAGTGCGGACCCTGATGCCACTCGGGAACTGACTGCAGTAGCACTACTAACGACGGTGGCAACGCCACTGGCACCTCCGTCGCCACGACCATCGCCGCTCTCGCCAACGTTCCGCATCAGCTCCGCCTCCAGCTCCGACAGCCCGTCACTCTCTGCGACCGATGGCGTCCGGTTACGAAGAACACGACCGGAGACCACCTGGCTGGAGTTCTCACGGACAGTTAAAGAAGCTGGCGGTTGAGTGTGTGCGGTTGTAGCTCTGCGCAAAGTAGATACCCGACTTGATCCCACGCTCTGTAGAAGCTCTGCTTCAAGTTCATCCAACCCATCGCTGCTGAAGGCGAGTGATGAATGTTCGCTGCTGACAGAATGTCGGCGTCGGTGCGATGGTGAGCTGTTATGACCCGAAGCTGCTTGAGTTGTTGTAGCTTGAGCAGACGGACGTTCGCCTGGCGGCGCATTGTTTTTCGCCCTGATGGCTTGTTGGATCGACTGGGAGCGCTCGTCCTCCAAATCACTCAGCCCATCCAATTCGCCGGGGGGCGAGAGCCCATTCGGTTTCCCTCTCGCGTCTCCACTTGATCTGATGTCGCTTTCCTCAGTGGGGCGGTCTGGGCCGTCGGCATCACGAAGAGGTGAGGGAACGGATGTCGCCCTCAGAGCCCCTGCACTGGTTCCATTGGCTGCTAGTAGATCCTGTGTCGCATCTGCACTCGTTGCGGATTCTTGCAGCAAACTCAACGACGGACCCCTTGCTCGGTCGCGCATATACGACCGCAAATCCTCGAAAAGACTCGTTGCAGCCTCGCTATTGGCTGAACTGGGGAGAAATGTGGGTGTGTCGAGCTGTCTCCTGCCGCTTGCCATCGCTCGACCAAGTGCCTGCCTGCCGGACGGTCTCACAGGTTGGTCCGAGCTGTTAACGAGACGCATGACGTCCTGATACCGGGTCGCGAGTGCTTCGACACCCTCTAGTTGGTTCTCCGTGATCTAGTCTCGCACGCGCATACGAATTTCATTCAGCAACGCCATCTGCGCACATTGGAAGAACCGGATGTTCAAATGGATCGAATATCGCACCTTTGCTTCAGCCTCAGCCGAGACTGGAGGCTCAGTTGCTGGATGCACTGTGATTCGCGCGTTTGTAGAGGCATTTGAGGCGCGTGGTTCGAGGTGGTGGACATGGCTGAATCCGCGTAGGCACTTGAGGAACGCGTTCTCCGTGACCACCAGTCTCCGCATCACTGCGCGAACCTCTTTGGCGGCGAGCGGGAACATCTGAGCACCCACACCACTCGACACTGCGTCAACCGTCATCAGCGACGCCCACCCGTGTGGAGTAATGTCGATCTTGTGCTTCGGCGAGCCGAGCTGGGTCGAGTAGGCGCAGTAGAGGCCGAAGACGAAGCCAAACAGCCGCGCGACGGCATCTCGATCGCCGACGTCGTCCTTGTACGCGTCGATGCAGTCCAGCAGCGCGTCTGGCGCCGCACGGGCGAGAACGGAGTTAGTTGGCTCAGGGTTAAGCTACTGCCAGGGCAAAGCTCGCACCGAGTGACCGCTGGAGCACCACCTTGTGCGTCGCAGTGGCCGAGCTGTTCCAGAACTCGACGTGGAACGCGGCGCTCATGCGCACATCTCGCCAGTGCCGCTTCCACGTCGCGAACGACACATCGCCCTGCATGCAGCGGTAGCCATCGTCAGCGAGCATACTTCGCAACACCGCCGCGGCTGCCAAGGAGAGCGCTCACCCCGTCGACAAAGCGCGCGTTCAGCTCGGTCACGTCCTCGGCGACGCAGGCCGCGAACTTCTGCAGCGCCTGGTCCATGCCGGTCTCCACCGACTGCTGCTTTCTGCGCGGCTGCCCAGGGCCAGCTGCAGCCTTCGGCCGCCCGCCGCCGGTCCTTCGCGCCAGCGGCGGCTTGGCGGCCAGCCGCTGCTCCGCCGCCGCGCCATCTCCTTCGGCGGCGACCGGCGGGTCGACCAAGGCTGCCGCAGGCTCCACAGCTGGCGCAGCGGGCGCCTCAAACGACGGTCCATGTTGAATGTCGACGCGCGTCGATCCAGTGACAGCAGCGGCAGCGGCAGCGTCGCCATCGCCCGGCATCCGGCAGCCGAGAGGTGAAAAGAGCTTTTGGCGGTGGTGTTGTCCCAAAGGTGGGAACAATACTGTAAGTGAGATGTCAAGAGACCCAACTCGCACACGTCCCATGAATAAAGTGGCTTCACAACCAACGAGGTCAACATGTTGGGTGGCCGGCATTATCTTCGCCGCGTTGGTGCAGAGCTCGCACTAGACAAGGGGCAGATTGATGGAGCGTTCGTGCAGACGCTGTGAGGCCCAGTCGCTATTGTGACAGCCTTCCCCGCGTGTCTCGCTCGCTGGCAGATCCCGGCGCAACTCTGCCGAAGGGCTACTCGTCGCACTCGTCGTCGTCGAAGAACACGTACTGCCCGTAGTCGGACGGCTGTCGCGCCAGCGGGATGCGTCGGTGCGATGGGCGGTGCTGCTTGGCTCTCGGCGACGAGATCTGCCCCGACGGTAAGTGCCACACGGCGGTGGCCAGCACGGCGGCGGCCAGCAGCGCGTAGGCGGCGAACGTCCAGGGCAGCGACGAGTCACACGCCGTCGCCAGCACGTCGGTGGCGCCTGCCGTGTCCACGTAGCAGTTGGCCGAGCGCGTCGCCGGCAGGATGCTCATTAAGATGAGCGACATGACGGGGCCGAGGGTCTGCCCCAGGTACATGGCGGATGAGAAGAGCCCCACGACGAGGTTGAACGCGGTCGTGCCTTGCGCCTCGACGCTCATCAGGGTCATCGGGAGCCCCGGCGCGATGGTGAGCGCGGACCCACAGCCGATGAGCACGAGCGCCACACTCTGGGCTACCCACAGCGCGCTGCTGTCTCGGAAGAAGCCGTTGAGGAACGGGGCCGGGCCCAAGAAGAGGAAGCCGATTGAGAGCTGCACGAGGCCGATGACGATCACTTGCCGGCAGCCGAGCACGCGGCTCAACCACATGTAGACGAGCCCGCCAATGAAGTAGACGAGGGCGTTGACCGCGAAGCCGAAGCCGACGACCAGGTGCTGAGCCCCAAGCATGAGCTGCAGGTGGGAGCCCAAGTAGGGGTCGATGAAGCCGAACGACGCCATGGCGAATGTGGTGATGCCGAGGCACACGAGACAGACGGGAGTGAGGACCTCCCGGTACCCCTTGGCCTCCCGGAACGACGCGGCCTTCTGCAGCGTCCGAGAGGTGTGGCCGTGCGCGTAGAGCCCGTCGGGGAGCGAGTACTCGATGAACAGGTACGGGATGACGAGCACCGCGAGCAGCTGCGCGGCGCCAAGGGCCAGGAAGGGCATCTCGAAGCCGTAGTACTCGTACAGGTAGCTCCCGAGCGGCGGCGCGCTCACGAAGGCGGCGGCGACGACGAACTCCTGTACGACGACAATGTGGCCGACGCTGGCTTCGAACTCCTCAGTCTGCACCGACACGGCTCCGACGACTGTGTAGGCGATCGGAGTTTGAGATAGAGTCAGTGCGGACGAACAGGTCCGTGAGCAGGAGGTGGCACGTACCAGCCGCGCCGGCGCCGACGCCCTGGAAGACGCGCAGCATAAAGACGCTCGCGATGGAGTCGACGTAGGCGAAGGCGATGGTGCTGGCGCCGCTGAGCATGAGTCCGAGGCAGACGAGCGACTGGCGGCCGATGACTGGCGTGGCCGAGGCGGCCAGCGGGCTGCAGACCATGATGCAGAGCGGGTAGAGCGAGAAGAAGAGGTTGACGGCCCAAGGCGCCATGCCAAGCGAGCCCTGCGCGTAGCTCGGGTAGAAGCCGACGGGCAGCATGGTCAGCTGGTTGGCCAGGAAGAGCACGGCCGAGGTGGCGAGCCAGATGACGACGGAGCGCACGCGCGCGCGCTGCAGCGGGTTCTGCGGCGCCGACAGCGCCATCATGGCGTCGTACTCGACCGCGTCGCTGCCGTAGCTGTGCACGCTCGTGCCGCTGCGGTCCAGCGGGTCGTCGGGCTCGGCGTCAAGCGTCAGGGCGCCGCCCGGCGCCTTGGGCTGGCCGCGTGCCTCGCCCTTGGCGCGCCGCACCGCCGCCTCCTCCGCCTCCTGCTGCTCGAACAGCCGCTCCAGCGTCACCTTGCTCACGCGGGGCAGAGCCGCCGGGGCAGGCGCCGTCTGCGGGCCCGGGCCTAGCAGCCAGCTGCTCTCCGTCGCGCGCCCGAGCGCCTCCGCGCCGGGCATCTCGCTCGCTTCCTGGGGTGTCGGGATCGGGTGGCTTGGTGATGCCGGTCGGTCGGTTTCTCACGCTTGTGCTTCGCCTTCAAGGTCCATGACCGCCAGGGGTACGCGTGACTTTCGAAGGGGTACGGTTTACGGCAGGATTCCTCCGTAACCCGAGTTAAGCGCGCTGGTTGGTAGAAACTACACATGTTTATGATTGGTGCAAACTACTACATTGAAGTTGATTTTCAGCCAATCCCGATACGGATACCGTCGCTCCACACGCTGTCTGGCGCCATTTTGATCATCAGGTGGCGGGAACACCAAGAAGCACCGCCCCACGCCCCTCATTCCCTGCCTCCCCCGCTCCGGTACGTCGCCGCTGCGCCTGTAGCCGCCGTTGGAGATGCTGGGAGCTGTCGCGCGCTCGGTCGCCGCCGCCACCGGCCGCCGGCCGCGCCTCCTGGCGGCCGGTGCGCTGTCCATTGCGCCGCCGCCGGGTGCTCACGCTCGCGTGCGCGCTGCCGTCCAGGTCCGCGGCATGAAGGTGTACACCAAAACGGGCGACAAGGGGACGTCGACGCTCTTCTCGGGCGAGCGGCGGCCCAAGGACCACGCGGTCTTCAAGGCACTGGGCGACACGGACGAGCTGAACGCGCAGATCGGGGTGGCCATCGAGCAGGCGCGCCTCGTGCACAACGAGTACCTGCCCGACAAGCTGGAGGAGATCCAGTCGCGCCTGTTCGACCTGGGCGCGTGCGTCGCCACGCCCATGACGACGGCCTCGCAGTTCAAGAAGAACCGCGCCGGCGCCTTCGACGAGGGCAACGTCGACCAGCTCGAGCGGTGGATCGACGAGATGGACCTCGAGCTGCCGCCGCTCAAGTGCTTCATCCTCCCGTCCGGCGGCGGACTCGCCTCCACCCACCTGCACGTCGCGCGCGCCGTCTGCCGCCGCGCCGAGCGCCGCGTGGTGCCCCTCGCGGCCGCCGGCGACGTCGAGGGCGTCGTTATCCGCTACCTGAACCGCCTCAGCGACTTTCTGTTCGTGGCCGCGCGCTACGCGGCGCTCAAGGAGGGCAAGGAGGAGACCAAGTGGCAGAACCGCAACATCAAGCCGGGCTCGACCGAGCCCAAGGAGACGGACGAGTGAGGCGCGGGTGTGTGTCTAGCTGGGCTCTTCTCGGAAGGTAGTGCAGTTGCGGCGAGGCGCTAACGAACGGAGACGAACGTCGCAACTCTTGTGCCTGCTCACTCCGGCGACGCCGCGGCTCCATCGTTGGCGCTCACCCTGTCGTGTCGACTGATGCTGTACTCCTTGAGCTCCTCGCACAGTCCCGAGAGCCACGACGCGTGCTTGGACGCCGCGTGGTGCACCTTCTCGCGGTCTCTTGCCCACTGGGAGATCTGCCGCTGGTAGACAGCTGTGCGCTCGGACAGCCGCCGCTCACTGCTCGTCATGGGTCTCTGCCCGACGCTTGCCACTCTGCTCATACCATCGGCCGCAACGTGAGCGAGGCGGGACCCACTACGTGGCCAAGACATGGACGCGGCAGCCTACCTCTGAGACGGGAAGGTTGATCGAGGGCCGCTGAACAGCCACCGAGACGTGTCCGAAGCTGCGTTCGCTGCCGGCGAGTGCAGAGCCGTGGGCGTGGTCTTCCGCCGCAGTCCGATGCCGGTCGAGAAGGGCGCCAGCGCGTATCGGTAGCCAGCGCCGGCGAGGCTCGTGTCTGGCACCTGGAGCCGCGGCGAGTACGTCGCGGGGCAGAACATTGTGCTCGCCCCCGGACCGCCGACCCGAGCGCTTGCTCCGCGGGTTGAGACGCCGTAGCTCCACTCGGAAGGCGCGTTCCCAGCGAGCGCGCGCTCGGACCAGTCGCTCGAGTCGGACGCCAGCTCGCTGTCGAGCTGCTGGAGCTTGGCCAAGACGTCGCCGATTCCGCCTTCCGACTGCGGAGAGTCCTCGGCCGCGTCGTTGTCGTCGTCGCTGTCGTCGTCGCTGTCGTCACTGTTGTCGCTGTCGTCGTCGTCGCTGTAGAGCACCCGGGCGTGATTATTGCTGCGATGGCGTCGAGGGGCACGCGCCGCGGGGCGGAGCTTCTCCACTGGCATGTCCAAACACAGTCGACAACCGAGTGAGACGACCGAGAGGACCCGAGCGCAAGCAGCCCCACCAACCTGTGTGCTCCATCCTCGCCAGCTTGCGCTCCCGGCCCTTGACCCAGTCCTCCCGCTCGGCCAGCCTGGCCTTGCGCTCGTTCCAGTCGGCGGTGCTCTGTCCAGCCACCGGTTAGACCCTACCGACGAGCGTCCAGCAGGCGTGCACGCACCTCGTCGAGCATCTCCTTCATCTGCTGCTGGATCTGGTTGTCTCTCGCCCCGTGCGGGCCCCGCCGCCACTCGCTCGTGCTCTTCCGCAGCTGCCGCGCGCTGGCGGACAGTTCCTGGCGCTGGCGAGCAAGCAGCGTCTTGGCCTGCGCGAGCAGTGCGTGCTCCCGCTGTACCCGCTGCTTCCACTGGCGGTACTCCTTGGACGCGCGCTTGGATCGGCGCTTGGACCGACTCATGCGCTTGGATGAAGGCGATCGCCGGCTCTTGGCCTGCGGCACAGCATGCCGAGCGCTGTGCCTGCCCGGCTCCCCGGCCCCCGCGTCTTCCTGGCTGCTCCACGCAAGCACCACCGGCTCTGAGCAGTCAGTCGGTGCCTTGGACGCCGCGCTCGCGGCACGGAACGCCATGAACGACGCTGGCGCGGGCCCTGCGGTTGAGGGCTGGCCATCGCCTGCCTGGTGCGCCAGCTCCTCCTCTCGCGCGGCCTGACGCGCCTCGCGCAGCCGGAGCCCCAGCTGCGCCTCCTCGCGCTCGACCGCCTTGGAGATGACGTCGATCTCGCGGTCCTTGCGCTCCAGCAGCTCGCGCTCGAAGTCGTGCAGCTCCTTGCGGACCTGCAGCTGCAGCTCCTCCCTCCTGGCGTCCCGCTCCCGGCGGAGATGGTCGAGCAGCTGCTGCGCCGCCGCCTCCTCCTGCTCGACGCGGTGCTGCCTGCGCTTCTCCATCTCGGCGACGAGTTCGTCCAGCTGGCGCTCGAACTGCGCGCGCAGCCGCGCCTTGCGCCTCGCGAGCGCGGCGTCCTCGCGCTCCTGGAAGTCGCGCAGCTGGTCGGCGAAGTCGGCCTTGAGGATCCGCTTCTTGTGCTCGTACTCGAGTCGCTCAACGAGCGACAGCGTCTCCAGCGCCGACAGGTGCATCTGCTGTGAGGCCGCGCGCAGCGACGCGATCTCCACGTGCAGCGCCTCGGCGTCGACCGCCTGGTCCCGGCAGCGCGCGTCCAGCAGCGCGCACCGCCGGTTGGCCGCCTCGAGCTGCGCCGCCACGTCCGCCAGGTGCGCCTCAAGCTCCGACCGGTTGACGTCCGCGAGCTGCAGCTTGACCAGCATGGCGTCCGCGGTGACGCCGGGGACCGACGGAGACCCCGCGGGGCGGAGGCTACCGGCTCCGGCCGCCGCGCTCGCAAGGTTGGTGGTCAGGAGCATCGCGCGGACCTCCTCGTGCTCCTTGAGCACGCTCTTGAGCCGCGTCTGCAGCGCCTCGAGCTCGGCCCTGGAGCCCTCGAGCGCGTCTGTGCGGCCGCCCAGCTCCTTCTCGAGCGCCTTGAGCTGCGTCTCGGCCCTCTCCTTGCCCCTCGCGAGCGCGTCTCTCTCCATCTCGAGCTGCTGCAGCCTCCGCTTGGCCGCCACCTCCTCCCGCGACGCGCTCTCCTCGTACTCCTTCCACCTGCTCTCGGCGGTATCCGCTCGGCGGCGCAGAGTCGCCACGGCGGTCTCCAGCTCGTCGCGTGTCGACTGCAGCGCCTGCAGCTGCTTGCCGACGGCCTCGCGCTCGTCTCGCTCGCGCTGAAGCTGCAGCTGCGAGGCGGCTAGCTGCTCCTCGAGCTGGCGGGCGGCCGAGCCGTTGCGAGACAGGTCGGCCTCGGTCTCCTTGGCCCCGGCCGAGAGCTCGGCGTTCTCGGACCGCAGCAGCCGCAGCTTGGACTGCAGCGCCGCCAACTCCTGCGTCTGCTGGCCCGTGCTCGACTCCAGGGCTGCCTTGGCGTCCTGCAGCGCCTGCACCTGCCGCGTCGCCGCCGCCAGGTCGTTCTCCAGTCGCTTCGCCCTGCTCTGCTGCGCCTGCTGCTCGCCCGCGACCGCCCGGCGAGCCACCTCGGCCTCCTCGAGCGCGAACTGCAGCGAGCCGACCTCGGCCTCCGCCGCCTTCCTGGACTTGTCGGCCGCGAGCTTGGCTTGCGAGAGCTCGCTGGCTTGGTCCGCCAGCCGCCGGACGGACGACTCGAGCGCCTCCTTGTCGGCCTCGAGCTCCCGCGCCGCCGCCGCCAGCGCCTCGCTGTCTTTGGCCGTGCGCTCCGCCTTGGCGCGCCACTTAACCGCCTCCGCCGCCGCAGCCTCGAGCTCAGCGGCGGCTTGCTGCCTCTCGGCCGCGGCGGTCCGCGCGGCCGCCTCGCTCTCCAGACTCCTCTGCGTCAGCGCGCGCGCCTTGTCCGCGAGCTGCGCCTTCTCCCGCGCCAGCGCATCCAGCTTGGCCTCGAGCTCGGCCACCTGCTCGCGCAGCAGCGCGGCTTCCGTCCGCTCGGCCGCCGCTCCGCCCGCTGCTCCGCCGGACGCGTTGGCCGCCTGCAGCCGCGCGCGCAGCTCCGCGACGCTCGCATTGAGCTCGGCCACCTGCTCCTGCAGCACGTCGCCATCCGCGCGCAGCTCACGGATCTGCGCCTGCCGGTCCTCGAGCTCGCTGCTCCTGGCCCGCAGGTCCTTGGCGGCGGTCTCGAGCTCGCGCTGCTGGCTCTGCAGCGCCTGCTCCAGCGCGCTCTTCTCGTCCGCGAGCTGCTGCAGCCGGTCTGCGGTGCCCTGCTCCTTCAGCCGGCTCCTGCTCAACTGCGCCTTGAGCTCCGCCGCCTCGGTGGCCAGCGCCCGCGCGCGCTGCACCTGCGCGTCCGCCGCCTCGTCCGCCTCGCGCAGCCGCAGCCCCAGCGCACTCTTGTCGGCCTCGGCGCGCGCGCAGCGGCCTCGCTCGTGCTCGCAGGCCAGCTCCAGCCGCTGCGCCTGGGCCTGCAGCGCCTCGACCTCGTCCGCCAGCTGCTCCGCGCGCGCCTCCAGGTGCTCCTTCTCGGCGCTCACACCCCGGAAGCTCACGAGCAGCGCGTCCAGCTCGCGCGTCTTGCCGTCCAGCGCGCGCGTCTTGTCGTCCAGGCTCTCGCTCTGGCGCGCGGCCTGCGCGTCCCTGGCCGCCTGCAGCTGGGTTCCCACGGCCGCCCTCTCGGCCTCCAGCCGCCGCTTGTCGTTCCCCAGCCGCTCCACATCCGCCAGAGCCGCGCGCTTGTCGCCCTCCAGCGCCAGCAGCTGGCCGCGCAACGCCTCACACGCAGCCTCGCGAGCCTTCTCGCTGGCTTCGAGCTCGCTCTGAAGCTCGGCCACGCGCCGGCTGTGCTCCTGCGCCTGCTGCTCGAGCTGGAGCTGCAGGTCGTCGCTGTCCTGCTCCTCGGCCGCCTGCAGCCGACCGGCGCCGGCCTTGAGCTCCTCCAGCTCGGCCTCCGCGCCGTCCAGCTGCTCTCGGAGGAGCTTCTTCTCCTTGGACTCCTTCAGCAGCTGCTCCTTGACCTGCGCGTTCGTCGTGGCCAGCACGGCCAGCTGGTCCTGCAGGTCGCTGCGATCGCTCTTGAGTGCGCCGACTTCCTCCGCCAATCGCCGGCGCAGCTCGTCCGCAGCCTCCGCGTCCTGCTCCGACCTAGTCGTCGGGCTGCTCGACTGTGGACTCGTGTTGTCACGGATTCGCGCCGACTCCTCCAGCCGCTCGACGGCCGCCTCGAGCTCCGCCCCCCGCTCACTCGCAGCCTTCATCTCCAGCCGCAGCGCGTTCTCGACGTCCCGCAGCGAGCGGACCTCCTCCTCCTTGCTGCTCACCGCGTCCGCAAGCTCTCGCTGCAGACCCCGCTCGCGGCTCTTGAAGCTGTCGGCAGCGATCGCCAGCTCCGTGCGCAGCTTCTCCACCTCCGCGCGGCAAGCAGCGCACTCGCGCTGGGCCTCCTCCGCCTCCTTCCGCCACTTGTCCGCCTGTGCCAGCACCTCTGGGCAGCGACTGCACTCCGCTCCGCCGCTCTGCCCGACCTCACTGCCACTGCTACCGCCACTGCCGCTGCCACTACCTCCACCGTCGGCTTGTTGGTCCTGACGCTCCGCCGCGGCCGCTTGGGTCTCGGCCACTTGGCGTCGCAGGTCCTCGATCGTCTGTGCCGCCTGCTCGCTCCTCTGTTCGACGGCGCGCTTGTCGCTGGCGAGCTGCTCGATCTCGAGTACGCAGTCGCGAAGCTGCTGCTCCAGCGACTCTCGCGAGCTCGTCAGCCGGTCTACCTCTGCTTTCAGCTTGGTCGCTGCCGCCAGCGCGTCCGTCTTGTCTCCGAGCTCAGCCTGGAGCTTGTCGCCCAGCCTCCGCTCGTCGCTGGCGAACTCGTCCTTAATCTCGCGAAGCTTGGCGTCGTGGCGGGCCTGCAGCTTGTCGACGTCGGCGCGGTGGTCTCGGTCCAGCTCTTGCTTCTTGAGCGACAGCGCGCTCTCCATGTCCGTCTCGAGCTTCTTGAGCTTCTCCTTGCGCTGGCGCAGCAGCGCGTTCTCGTCGCGGTCGAACTGGTTCTCGAGGTCGTTCGTCTTCTTGTCGAAGTCGCGCTTGAGCTGCTTGAGCTTGGCCTCCTCCTCCTGCTGCGTCGCCTCCAACCGCAGCTGCAGCTTGCTCTTCAGCGCCGCGACCTCGCCCTCTTGCTGGTCTTCGAGTTCACTCAGCGCCTTGGCGTGCTGTTGCACCAGCGCCTCCTTCTTGCCTTCGAACTCCGAGCTCAGCCCGTCGAGCTCCGCTTTGCTCTCGGCTCCTCGGCCGAACGAGGTCGCCGCCAGCAGAGTCGACGACGGTGTCGTCGGGAGCGCCTTCTTGGTCAGCAGACCGCCCAAAGGAGGCTTGGAGAGCGCCTTGGGCACCTCAATCGCGTCAGCAGCATCATCGTCATCGTCGCCATCGCGCACGATGCTCTTGGCCCCTGCCCCGCCACCCCTCATGCGCTGTAGTTGCCATCACCAGTCACGTTTTTAGCCCTCCAACCGACACCGAAGCAGACTAAACCGACGTACACCTAGGCTTCCGACAGGCTTCAGCCCGCCGGGACCGGCGCCTCCACCGACCGGCCCGAGCGAGCCGAGCTTGCTCAGCGGCTTCATCTCGAGAGAGCCCGTCTTGGAGAGAGTCGGTCCGCCGCCGCCGGCGAGAGCGTCCGCCCTGGCCGCCGCCTTCTTCTTCTTGCCGCTCTTGCCTCGCCCCAGCAGCTCGGCCACGTCTTCCTTCTCCTTGCGCTTTTTCTCGTCCATGTCCTGATCGAACCCGAGCAGCAGGCGCCTCCGTCAAGCGACTACCAACAACCGAGCGCAACGAAGGAGACCGGCAGACCGCACCTGACCACCGCCGGAGTGCTTCTTCTTCTTGTGCTCCTCGTACAAGTTGCGGTAGAACTACGCACCAGATCGAGCATCAGCCGCCATCACCACGCTGAGCCTCGGCCCTCCTCCACCGACAGCCCTACCTCGTCGCACGGGTGGTCCCATGTGCTCTGGCCCGTGGCGAAGTTGAAGTAGTAGATCTCCTCCGTGTCCGTCGTCTTGCACGGCTTCCAGTTCTCGGGCAACGGCGCCTTGAGCCCCTCGCGCGCGATCCAGAACAGGTCCTTCTCCGCCTCGAGGTCCATCCCGAGCCAGGTCGCGTACTCGATCACCTCCTTCTCGGTCGGCTCATAGTTGGGGTCGACCTCCTCCTCCAGGACGATGCTGTCGCCTTGCCCGCCCTCCATGGCGTCTGCCTTCCGGACCGCTCCGACCCAGTGTGTTCACGAACGTCGCTCTCTTATCGTGGCGCTTTCTAAATGAACACTCTCAACTTCTCCGACTGCTGCTGCCGACTGCTCGCTTGTCTTCCAACGCGCTGCGCGCACTGGTCAACAGTCGCATGCGCTGCTTTCAGCCGCCAAGCCGCCCCGAGGGCGACAAGAATAGCAACTCCGCACTCGCCAACGGCCACCATGACGCTGGGTCGGCTCGCCACCTTCGTTGTTGAGTCCGTCACCCGGTCGAGGGCCGTGGCGGAGAGGTCTGGGCGATCGTCTTGTAGTAGTGGAGTGTGTCCACCCAGTAGCGCAGCGTCTCCTCGTCCTCGCACCGCAGCTCGTACGTGCGCGAGCCGTGCGGGTTGGAGCGCGTGCTGAGGTCGACGACGACGTCGAAGTGGAAGTAGCTCCCGCGCGCGTGGCGGTGGACCAGGATGCTGGCGACCCGCGAGATGGCGAAGCCCCCGCGAGGCGCGAACCCGCGCGCGTCGTCGTCCTTGCTGAAGTGGTACGAGAGCACGAACGTCTTGGGGTCGACTTTGAACCAGCGCTTCTCCCAGCCGCGGAAGATGGAGGCGCTCTTCTTCTCGAGCACGCCTTCCAGCACGGGCAGCTGCCGCGCGGCGTCCGAGCGGACGCGCAGTCGGTGCAGCTCGCGCACGAGCGAGAGCATCGTGGCGCCCACTGGCTGCAGCTCCGGCGATGAGATGCGCGCCACGTCCGTCGCCAGCTGCTCCACTTCGCTGTCCGAGTCGGGCAGTCCGGCCGCGATCCGCCGCTTGAGGTGCTCCACGCGCTGCTGCAGCGTCGCAAAGTCCGGGATCGGCTGGAGCTGCGGCTGACGGGGCGGTGAGCCGTGCTCGCCCCGAGTGCTGCGGCCCGCCGGCCCTCCCCTGCCAGACATGAGGCTGTCCTTCCGGTCGTCGTCCACCCTCGGGTCGTCTCCAGTGGCCCTCATGGCGCTGTCCGACTTGGACCGGAGCGCTCGCAGGTCGCCCACGGCAGCGCTCGACGCCGAGTCGCCCCCCCTCGGCGCGCCTACTGCTCCTGTTGCTGCTGCCTCCTCGGCTTGGTCCTCGCCCTGGACGTCTCCAGCGGGGATCGACCGGCCGTTCCGAGTGTCGGTGTCGTCGCTGGCGGCCTTGAGCAGCGCGTCGGCGACGGCCTTGCGCATGTTGCCCTTGTACAGCACGACGCTATTGGCAGCGGTGGAGGGCCCGCGCTGGCGCCGGCCGCGCTTGAACACCTCCCACGGCACGTCCTCGCCCTCGGCGTCCTCCGGCTCGCAGTTCTCGCTCAGCACGCGCAGGCTCTGCAGCTGCAGCGCCTCGGCCGCGGCCGCGTCATTGTGCGCCTGGTGCACGAGCGCCAGGCTGTTGAGTGTCTCGGCCACCTTGAGGCTCTGTGCGCCATGGCACCGCGTGCGGATCTCGAGCGCGCGCGTCAGGTGCTGCCGCGCCACCTCGGGCGTGCCGTGCAGCCGGTAGACCGTTCCGAGCTCCTGCAGCGCCTCCCCCGCCAGCTCCTCTGCGCCACCCGAGCGTCAGCTCATCCTACACCGATAGTCGCGGCCACACAGAGCCGCGGGGCGGACGCACCGGGCCCGAACTTCTCGTGGATCACCAGCCGCCGGTGCAGCAGCGGCAGCGCGCGCTCCACCTCGCCGCTCATGACGTACAGCAGCGCCAGCTGCGCCAGATCCTCCGACACCCTCAAATCGACTGCATAGCGTCAGTCCCGCCCCTCCGCCCCTCCGGGTCGGGCACGCGCAGCTCACATTCGCCGTGCGTGGCCTGCGCGTCGCCGAGCTGCACCTCCTGTCGCGCGACCGCCTGCCGAGTCCGTTCATAGCGTCAGCGCGTCGCCTCAACGCCCCCAGCGCGTCAACCTGGACGGCCTCGGCCTTGACACGCACCTTGCGCAGGACGTCGCCGCCCGCGCCCGTGCTGTTGTCGCCCGCGGGCGGCCGCGTCCCGAGCGCCGTGGCCATGGCTGCTCCCTGCTCCTCGAACCCGGAATGCTCCAGCTGTGTCCGGTTCTCAAGTGATCATATCATTTTCATGTATGTAAATTAAACCAGTTGTTGAAGCAAATGAGGCGGATGTGACCGGACACATCAAGCCGTGGCGGGCTTGCCGCTGCGGCGCCAGAGCACGAGCGCGCCCACGAGGCGGAAGGCGACGTTGAGCGCCAGGAGCACGAGGCAGTCGGCCCACATGCGGCCGGGGTGCACGCTGTTGCTCTCGAGCACGTCGGCGCCGGTGGTGGCGACGCAGCGCTGGCCAGGGAGGCAGTCGATGACGTCGACGCGGCTCCAGAAGGCTCGCATGAGCGCGTGAAAGCCGTACTTGATGGGCGAGAGCGGCTGCAGCCAGATGAAGTAGGCCGGCGTGCTCTCGCTGTTGAGGAAGAGCCCACCGAAGAGCAGCGACGGCAGGATGAAGAGGATGCCCAGGATGGGCGCCACGTCCACGCGGCGCGCGAGGCACGAGACCATGTAGCCGAGGCCCGTGGCGCAGCTCGAGACGAGCGCGATGATGAGCAGGAAGGAGAAGAAGACGCGCGCGTCGAGCCCGAAGCCGACCATGAAGTAGCACGGCAGCAGGAAGAGCACGGGGAAGAGCAGCTGGGCCGGCAGCTCGCTCACGTTCTTGGCCGCGTACCACGTCGCCGAGTGGTAGAGACCGCCGTGGTGCTCGCGCATGACGAGCGGGATCTCGAGCGGCACGGTGATGAACTCGGGGTTGGCGCTGCTGAAGAGCTGGTTGACCGCGATGAAGAACATGGCGCCCGTGAAGTCCTGCACGCCCTTCTGGTCGCGGTCCAGCTGCAGGAAGATGAGCCCGATCACCACCGTGATGAACAGCGTCGACCCGATGCGCGCGCGAAAGCCGATCACGTCGCGCACCATGCGCAGCCAGTTGCGGCGGCTCAACACGCACAGTTGCGTCAGCACGCCGACCGCGTCGTCCAGCGCCGCCTCGTGGTCGAAGTCGACGTCGGCCAGGCTCTTGGCGCGCGACCGCCTCGCCGTGTCAGCCCTCGCCTCCTCCGACTCGGCGGACTCTTTGCGCGCTGCCCACGCGTCAATGAGCGTCTTGACGCGGCCGCGAGACTCGGGCTGGTCGTCTACGATCGCGAGCTGCTTCATGAAGTAGTCGGTCGGGTTCATGAACGATGGGCACTGGTACCCGATGGACCCGAAGAACGCGATGCTGTCGGCGGCTGCACCGTTGTACACGGTGCAGCCGTCCACCAGCAAGTATAGACGGTCGAAGAGCTCGAAGAGCTCGGACGAAGGCTGGTGGATGGTCGCGATCACCGTGCGACCGCTACGCGCGAGGTTCCGCATGGCGAGGGTGACCGTCTCGGCCATGAAGCTGTCGAGGCCAGAGGTCGGCTCGTCCACGAACAGCAGCGATGGGTTCGTGAGCAGCTCGGTCGCGAACGACAAGCGCTTGCGCTGACCGCCCGACAAGCCCTTGACGTGCATGTCACCGATCGGTGTGTTGGTCACCTTGGTGAGGCCCATCTCGGAGATGATGGTGCGCACGCGCAGCCCGCGGGTGGCTCTGGAGCTCGACCGGCCCATGCGCAGCTCAGCCTGGAACGTCAAGTGCTCCAGCACGGTTAAGTTGGCGTAGAAGAGATCGTCCTGCATGACGTAGCCCGTGTGCTTGGCCACGCCCTTGGACCACTTGTTGCCGTTGACGAGGATCGTGCCAGTGCAGCTGCGGTTCCTGGCCGAGATGCAGTCGAGCAGCGTGCTCTTGCCGGCACCGGACGGACCCATGAGCACCATGAGCTCTCCGGGGACCGCCTCGCCGCTCACGCTCTTGAGGATCGTCTTGTTCTCGACCTCCCCCGTTGCCGGGTCCTTGATCTTGACCTGGAAGCCCACGTTCTCCCACGAGATGGCGAGCTTGGGCACCGTCGTCTTGCCCATCTTGCCACCGTCCGGGCCGTCACCAGTGATTGGGATCACCACGCTGGTCGCTGCCTCCGTGGACGGCGTGGCTGCTCCATCTGCCGTGGTCATTGTGGTTGCTCCATCTGCCGTGGTCATTGTGGTTGCTGGGCTCTCCTGCTGGTGTCGAATCCTGCACTGCCGTCCACGATCGTGCATCGCCTGCGTATTGGCTTGACCAGTCCTTGCCGGCGCCATGCCCAGCGCTCAAAGTGCCCGACAAGATACGGCATGGAGAGGCTATTCCTGGCGCGCCAAGGTCTCATTGGGCAACGAGTGGTGAAGCCGATCCGGCGAGAATAGCCTGCGCGCGAGGCTTCTCGAAGTGATCGCTGGTGCTGCAAAGAAGCCCGCCGATCATCCGGTGGAAGCCCGTCGATCATTCAGCCCCGCCTGTCGATCGCCGTGACCCCGCTATGTAATGAGACTCTACAGCCGAACATGTGGCTGTCCCGGGTGCCGTGGTGATCGCTCGGCCCCGGCTCATCCCGTGGCCCGCTGGACTGTGGCATGTTCACGGCCATCGGCAGCCAATCCACGCACGCAGCGGGCGACAGTGGCACGTTTACGGCGGTCGCCGCCCAATCAGCAAAGTGCTCGCGGCGAGCTGATCGGCGGGCGACGTCAAGGAGCATGTCGGACGCGCGCGCGAGTCGACCACTTGGTCACTTGACAACTCGCACGCTGAGCGGCAGGCTGAGCGCCACCTGGTTGAAGCATCTGCAAAGCGATGGCGCCGCTGTCAACCGGCCAACGCGACGAGCACTTTGTGCGGGTGGAGACGCCCGGAACGGAGGCGTGGCCCAGCTTGACCCTCGAGTGGGAGCGGCTGACGCTCACGGTGGCGACCAAGAACCCGACGACCAAGGCGGTGGAGGACAAGGAGATCCTGAGCGGCGTGAGCGGCCGCGCCCAGCCCGGTGAGCTGCTCGTCATCATGGGTCCGTCTGGCGCCGGCAAGAGCTCGCTGCTTGACTGCATTGCCGGACGCAACGCCAACGTCCAGGGGCGTGTAACCGTCAACGGCTCGCCGTGGACTAAGCCGCTCAAGCGCCTGGCGTCGTACGTGCAGCAAGAGGACATGTTCTACGCGACCATCAGTGTCCGCGAGCACCTGCTCTTCCAGGCGCAGCTGCGCATGGGGCGGGTGTGCTCGTCTGCCGAGTACACGGCGCGCGTGGACCAGGTGCTGGAGGAGCTGGGACTCAACAAGTGCCGCGACACGCTCATCGGAGGGGTGCGGCTGCGCGGCATCTCGGGCGGCGAGCGCAAGCGCCTGTCGTTCGCAACCGAGGTCCTCACGAACCCGTCCCTGCTGTTCGTGGACGAGCCGACCTCGGGGCTCGACAGCTACATGGCCGAGGCAGTCACACAGCAGCTGCAGCAGCTCGCCCGAGGCGGGCGAACAGTCATCGCCACGGTGCACCAGCCATCGTCCGAGCTTTTCACGCTCTTCGACCGCCTATACTTGCTGAGCGAGGGGGCGACCGTGTACGACGGGAAGGCGAGCGAGGCCGTCGCGTACTTCGCGCAGCTCGGGTACCAGTGCCCGGGGTTCGTGAACCCGACGGACTTCTTCATGCGCCAGCTCGTTGTGCTCGACAAGGAAAAGGATGACGCTGGCGTCAAGAGGGTTCAGTTGCTGAAGGACGAGTGGTCCAAGCGCGAGCGCCACGGCAACGAGTCCGAGACGAATCCCGGTCAGGAGAGCGCGACAGCGGGTGCGGTGAACTATGAAGACGATCAGCCGAGTGCATGCAGTTACAAGGACGGTCGCCTTGATGGGTGGCGCCAACTCCGCGTCTTGGCCAGCCGCAACATTATGCGACTCGTCCGAGACCGCATCGCGTTCCGCGCCAGCTTGTTTATGCAGGTGTTCATCTCGGTCATCGTTGGACTGATCTACCTCCGACCCAAAAAGGTATCCAGAACTTCTCCGGCGCGTTTTTCGTGGTCATCGTCAACCAAACGTTCACGACCGCGAGCCCACTCTTCATCGCCATCCCGAACGAGCTGCCCATGGTGCTCCACGAGTACAAGTCAGGGCTCTACCGCCTCTACAACTGGTACCTGTCGAAGATCCTGAGCGAGCTGCCGTTGCAGATCGTGATGCCGTTTGTCTTCTTCCTGCCGACGTACTTCCTGGTCGGCTTCGGCCACGGCACCGTCACGTACTTCTCGCTCCAGGCGTTCGTCGTGCTCTTGAACTTCGCTGCGGTGGGTCTCGGCTACATGGTCTCAGGGCTGTGTCGCCGAGTCGAGATCGCTCCGATGGTTGGCATCATCTTGTTGCTGCCATTCATGCTCTTCGGCGGGCTGTTCCTGAATGCCGACGACACGCCTCCTTACTTCGTTTGGATCCAGTACATTTCGCCCATCAAGTATGGATACGAAGGCATGATGAAGGCGTTTTGGCACCAGGTGGACGCGATCCCGTGCGACCTCGGGACTGCAAACTGCATCGCGAGGAGCGGGCATGAGGTGTTGGACTACTACAGCATGGTGAACACCACCGCATGGTTTGACGCAGCCATGCTCGTCCTCTTGGGCGTTGTGTTCCGCGTCGTCGGGTTCATCGCGCTCATGTTCACCGTCCGCGGGAGCAGGTGACCAGCGCAGCGCTATCAGTGGATCAGCAATGCGAACGAGCGGAAGCGACACCCCTTTCCGTGGATTCTCTCGAGCCTGGCACATACACTTGGGTTGCAGGCTGAGAATCCGAAGGTGCCGCAGAAGAGAAGCGCACTTTGATCAAGATTTTGCCTCATGCATCTCCGATATGTTGTTGCTTCTCCACATGCGGTATTAACCAGGAATCAGTTGCAGTGCAAAATAAGCCAATCACAATCCATCATAATACCTATTTGGCCAATCTCGTAACAGTAGGCGATCGCTTCGTCCAATCAGAAATCTCCATTCCAAGAGAACCCACACCGTCCCACACAATCCCCATCAATAGGGGCCTCGATGCCGAGAGAACAGGAATCAAAATAAGCGTTACAATAGCAAAACGCATCCAATTCACGGTAGCATAGTGTCATCTCGCAGATCGATAAAAACTTAATTCTCAATGCAGTACCACAACAAAGACATTGAGCGAAAGAGGACAAAACTCTCCAGATAGGTCGCTTACTTCTAAACGTCACTCAGGACTCGTGGCCGGTTTCTCGGCTCCGGCCGCGCCGATCGACTTGTAGTCTTGACCACCAGGTTTGGACGTCACGCGGGACTCGTGGCCGGTTTCTCGGCTCCGGCCGCGCCGATCGACTTGTAGTCTTGACCACC
>JAADYB010000095.1:0-43950 GCA_023338075.1 Phytopythium litorale
CGTTCAACGTGCACGAGCAGAGCGCGCTGTGGCGGCTGCTCGACATGCCCTTCACCGACATGTTCGAGCAGGAGAGCGGGCAGATCCTGGTCAACCGCTCGCGCTCGCACGACGCGCTGTCCAAGCTCATGTTCTACTCGGCGCACCTGCCGCGACTCATCACGGACTGGCAGCTCGTGTGGGGCGATAAGGACCTGTTCCGCCTCGCGTGGCTCAACACATCCACGCCGTTCCACATGGTGCAGCACCTCGTGATGCTGGGCGGGCTCTACAGCCCGGAGGAGGACACCTTCTGTGGCGTCTCCATGGTGCAGCGCGACCCGGCGGGCGACGTGCTCTTCATGCACCGCAACCAGGCCAAGCTGTCGGGCAAGCCGGACGATCTCAAGGTGCTCATAACGCACATCCAGAAGTTCACGGGCGGTGACGGCACGGCGCGCTCGCTGCCGACGCAGCTTGACATGTACCGCGTCAAGTCGGACTTTCGGCGGCTTGGGCAGTACACGTGCTTCTCGATCCACCCGGTCACGAGGGACGGCGCGGTGACGCCGTACCTGATCCAAACGTTGGAAGGCACTCGGTTCCCGCAGGTCGAGAAGCAGGCGATCCACTTCTCGATCGAAGGCCGCAACCTGTTCACCAAGTCCGAGGAGGCAGAGGTGCGCGCCATCGAGACACGCGAAGAGACCAAGCAGGCGCTGGAGACGCAGCTCGCCGAGGAAGATGCGGCGCGAGACCGGCGTCGCTTGCGCCTGCTCGTGGTCGGCGGCGGCATCGGCGTCCTTGTCGGTGGTCTGCTGGTGCTGGTGCTAGGACGTGGTGGGAAGAAGGGCAAAGAGGGCGGCGGCGGCGCAAGCTGGTGGTGGTGGATATGTTGTTGCTGCTGCTGCGGCCTCTGCGGGAGGCGGGCACGGCAGCGCTCGGAGTCGTGGATGCGCTCGCGGAGCGGCAGCAAGGTCCCGACGTCGCCAGGAGTGGAGCTGACGGTGTCGGTGCTGCCGACGACGACGTCGTCTTCGTCGTCCATCGAGTCGTCGATGATCGGCTCGAGCGGCGACAGCGAGTCGGGCGGCAGCAGCACGTCCGTGGTGGTCACGCACGGCGAGAACCGGCGGCGGAAGACGTCGTTCCAGGTCGAGGACGCATGAGCGTGCCGCCGGCTGGAGAAGCTTTAGAGGACGCAGGTGCATGGGCTTTAGAGAGAGGCCACGGCCACCAACGCACAAGAGTATTACTGTATGATGTCGGCTGTTGTTGCGCGGACACCAAGCCAAGCTCGGGGGCGACTGGCGTGTGTGCGGGTATCGACGATGCTTGCTCCAGACCACCTCCCGCAGGATTGCTTGGGCTGATCCGCACGTCTCCTCGATTGCTGTTGCAGGCGGCCAGCCTCGACGACGACTCGCTGCATGGACGCGCATCGGCCGCGTCAGAGCGAGCCCAGCGTGTCCAATAATCGCGACGAGCATCATGCCAGTCGTGCTGCTTGGCGCGCGCCGCGCGTGCTTTTGCCGCGGCCGCCGGCCATTGCGCGCGCATTCCTGTGGCGTCGAATTCACAAGTCGCGCGCGCCACGCACCCCGCGCCGCATGGACAAGCGCGTGGCGTGCGTCCACCGCGTTCAACTGCCGTCCCAGCCACTCGAACAGGGCCGGAAGCAGCGCAGCAGCCACGAGCAGCATGCGGCCAGCCATTTTCATTGCGCTTGAGTATGGAAACGAACGGCGACCAGAAGGCTGCTTGGACTGCGGATTGACCTGCTCGACCTGATTCGCGGCGGGTGACTCTCGGGGCGACGCGTGATTGGCTGAATAGCCGTCCTATACCGGTGTTTATGCGTCCTCCCACTCCGCATTTTAACACCCGCACGCTTATAAAGGACCACTTTCACCCGGGTGAAATCAACCCCATATTGCCAGTAAAAAACCAAATCTCGCTCGATCACCCCGATTTACTCCCGGATACACTCCTATTTAGGACCTCGCGATTGACGTGGAGCTTCTTGAAGTTCCGCGGCAAAAGGAACACCTCTCCCCTTCTCACTCTCGAAGAAAAATCTGCCGTGCCCCGACGTTTGAGGCGTCGTCGAACATGGCGCCAGTCACAACGGGACTCGCCCCCAAGCACCCGCGTCGCGCCGCCTCCCCGCCGCTCTCCAGGCCGCCCTGAGCCCGAGATGCTCGCGAGGACGCGCGTGGGCCGCGCGCTGCCGCTTGGCGCGTCCCCCGGCAGCGGAAGCGCCGCTCGGCCGCGCCGCCGCGCGTTCTGGACGCCCACCACGTCCTCCGCGTCCTCCGCGTCGCCGGACGCGTCGCCGATCCTGGCGGCCGTGGCCTCGACGCGCGACCAGACGCGCGCGTTCGCGGGCAACAAGTGGGTCTGGGTGGCGCTCGGTGTGTCGGCCGCGGGCTTCGGCGCCGCCTCGTCCGTGCACGACGACCACCGCGCGCGGACGGAGACGCCGTTCCCAAGCGACGTCAAGACCACCGCAGCAGTCGCCGCCGCCGCCGCCGCCGCGCCCGGTGAGTCCTCGGCGGACAAGGCACACGCGCTCAAGAAGCGCAAGTCGAGTCTGAAGGACGGGACGTACCTGATGAGCTCGGCGGCCGTGCGCGGCGCGCGAACCCACATGGAGGACGCGACCTTCATCTCCAAGTGCAAGCGGTTCGCTGCCGTCTACGACGGCCACGGCGGCGCCAGCGTGGCGCAGTACCTCAAGGCCGCGCTGTTCACCACGGTGGAGCCCGTGCTGGCGCAGTTGGACAGCGACCTGGACAGCGACAGCGACGACAAGGATGGCGGCAGACCGGAGGAGGAGGAGAAGACGCTGGACGCGGCGGCGCTCGCGTCCCGGAGGCAGCAAGTGACTGCGGCGCTCAAGGCCGCCGTGGCCCGCGTGGACGCCGAGGTGCTGTCCCGCGCCGAGTGGAAGTACCAGGGCTCGACGTGCGTGGGCGTGCTGCTCTTCGACGACGCCATCATCTCTCTGAACGTGGGCGACTCGCGCGCGATCCTGTGCCGCGGCGGCGAGGCCGTGGAGCTCACGCGCGACCACAAGCCGAACGACCCAGAGGAGCTCGCGCGCATCTCGTCGCTGGGCGGCAGCGTCAAGTGGCACGGCTACGTGGACGCGCAGGGCGAGCCGATGGAGCCGTACGGCGCGTACCGGATCAACGGCAACCTGGCGGTGGCGCGCGCCGTGGGCGACCGCGACGCGCGGCCATTCGTGTCGGGCGAGCCCGAGGTGACGGCCGTGGAGCGCGACTACTACAAGGACGAGTTCATCGTGGTGGCGTCGGACGGGCTCTGGGATGTCTTCTCGAACGACGAGGTGGTGACGTTCGTGCAGGACGTCATGAGCGGCGAGGTGGGCGGCCGCGAGTCGTGGCGCAGCGGCGCGCACTCGGACACGCGCGTGCCCATCTTCGAGTGGTCGCAGCAGTACAAGAGCGACCGGTCGATGATCAAGGCGGCGCGCGCGCGCAGGAAGCAGCAGATCGCCAACTACCTCGTGCAGGAGGCGCTCTTCCGGGGCACCTCGGACAATGTCTCGGTCGTCGTCGTGTGGCTGCGCTGAGGGTTTCTATGGCGTTCAGTATGTAAAACTATGGGGAAAAAGCTGGATTGGGAGGCACAATTTGTGACGTGAATCACGACTTTTCGGGCCGAGATTGGATTTTCGGCTAGAAATGTGTGGAGAAAGTCTGCAAGTTGTCAAACGACGAGAAACCGGACATATGCAGACCATCATTCGCGCGCCATCTTACAAAAGACAAGATGATTCGTTTGTTCCAAGGGTTTCTTTGTTGGGACTGTGGCAGGAACAACACTTTGGTTTACTGGGTGTGCACGTAAACGCCGAGATGCCATCACCTCTCTCCTCCTCCTCCTTGGACCCGTGAATGAGGTTCGCCAGTGGCGAGAGCTTGCTGCGTTGGACATGGCATTGCGGCTCGTTTTCCTGGCAGGGCGTGCTCGCCCGCTTTTGGATTGGATTTTGGAGTTCCCTGCGCCAAACCAAACCTCGTGCGAAAAAAGCCACAAGGAACAAAATTCGCATTCGCAACACGTGGACTGTTCTGACCCTTTCTCACCCGACCATCACTCATCCCGAAATGCGGGCAGGTGCAGCGCGATCCGACCAATCACATCGCGCGATCAACAGAAATTTCCGCACGGCCGCATTCGTCCGATTGGTGCGTCTCCACATCGCATACAAACCGCAAGTGGAATCTCGAAATGCAAGTCTCGCCCCTTTCCCACACCCGAGCTGTGCGGTTTTTCCTGGGCTCATTTGCAATTCCGACTCCGTGCGGCGACTTCAACACTTTGGACTCGCCCCATCATGAACCCGAGCACTCCCTCCTCCTCTCCGCCCGCGGAAGAGCTTCCGCGCTTCGAGACGTCCGCGCGCCTGGACGACGACCTCGAGTGGGAGTTCGCGGCCCTGCGCCGCCAGGAAGACGCGCTGCCGGGCTCGTTCGCCGCGCTGGGCGGCCGAGAGCTCGACGACGCAGCGGCGTCCGACATGTCGGACAGTGAGGACGCGCACTTCGGCGCCCCGGCCTTCCGCGACGCGCCCGTCGCCTTCGCTAGCGGCCTCGACTTCGCCCTGGTACGTTCCCGGACGCCTGGAGACCCTCCTCGATCGTGCTAGTTGACTCATTTTCTCTCCATGGTCACCTCAGGACTCGTTTCCCGAGACTGGTTTCTTCTCCAAGGACGCGGCGGCGCCCATGTTCGTGCTGAACAAGGCGCCGGTTGCGTCTCCGCAGTCACCCGCGGCCTTCAGCGACGAGATGCCGACCAAGGACGAGTACTCGTCGCTCTCGTTCCTGCGCGTGAACCCCATGTTCTCGTCCCACGCGACGCCCGCCAAGGTGATGCAGGCGCTCGAGGCTGCGCTGTCGAGCTTTGAGAGCTGCTCCTTCGAGCCGCAGGGCAAGTGGGCGTTGCGCGCCACGTGGGTCTGCGTGGCGGAGGAGATCTCCTTCTCGGTCGCGCTCTCGCGGCCCTACCCCGACGCCGCGAGCGTGGACGTCGACTTCACGCTGCTTGTGGGCGAGGAGACCAAATTCGTCGAGCTGGCCGAGCTCGTGCGCGGCCAGTGCGCCGACGTGGACGCCGAGGCGATGCCCTTCCTGCCCTCGTCGCTCGAGCCGTGGATGGACGCGAGCCAGGAGCTGGCGGGCCGCCGCTACGCCATCAACGAGGCCGAGGCCGCTGCGCTCGTGGCCGACCTGAACGCCGAGCTGCACGTCGACTCGCTGTACCAAGTGGCCAAGACGGTCAAGGACCACTGCCGCCACCGCGGCAACCGCCGCCTGTTCCTGCAGTCGGACGTGCGCTCGGGCTTCACGCGCGCGCTGCGCTGGATGCTGTCGGACCGCGAGGAGGTCGCGCGGTTCGCCGCCTTCATCCTGCAGCAGTTCGCACGCGACGAGGCCGGCGAGAGCGGCTCGGCCGCCCTGTTCGACTCTGCCTTCGACCGCAACTCGGTCGCGCTGCAGCTCTCGTCGCTGGCCGACCGCGAGGCGAGCGCCGCGTGCGCGCGCGCCACCCGCGAGATGGTCGCGCAGGTCGAGCGCAGCTGGGTGCTCGCCTAAGCCATCGCTCCCTCCCCATTTTTGGCCGCCTCTGTACGATACCCCACAGCCCGCTGGTAAGTTATTCCCCACGTCTCCTAATAGAAAACAACCCCCCATGCATGACGATCCTGCCCGTGCCATCGGTCCCTATATTACTACTCAACTCTCCTTGGAGTCCATGGGCTTCCAGCGACTCGGCAGCCGCTCGCGCACGGGCCGCGCGCGGCACCAGACGAGCGCCAGGATAAGCCCCACGTACGCCAGCAGGAAGCCCATGACGACGGTCTGCACCTGCAGCTGCGCCGCGGACACGCCGCCGTCCAGCGCCGAGAAGGGCGAGGCCGTGCCCAGCGCGTCGGCCATGAGCAGCTGGCGCGCCTCGGTCGAGAACTGGATGGCCAGGTCCTCGACGGCCGCGTACATGGTCTGGTCCACGGGCGTGATCTGCGTGGCTGGCCGGCCGTCGGCCAGCGCCTCCGTGCCGATGTAGTAGCAGCACTCTTTGTGCGCGTAGACGGCCTGGAAGATGCGGTAGTCGCGCGGGTCGCCCTCGAGCGCGTACTCCTGGATGTGCGTCATGATGTGCGGCTGGTCGGGCAGCCCGTCCAGCTTGATCGAGTTGCGGTGGAAGAAGACGAGGTTGCCCTGCACGTCGTGCTGGATCATGGCCAGCCCGCAGAAGACGCCCTTGTCCGCGCGCAGGTCGAGCCCGCCGACGGCCGGCGGGAACTGGATGAAGTGGAACGGCTGGCTCGCGTTGAGCCACGCGAGGCGGAAGAGGTCCTTGTCGCCCCAGATGAGGTGCAGCTCCTCCATCATGCGCGGCTCGTGCGTCGAGTAGTACATGAGCTTGTCCAGCGCCGGCTTGCTCTTGCGGCGGTCGATGAGCACCTGCCCGCTCTCCTGCTCAAACATGTCGACGTACTCGACGCCCGTGAGCTGCCACAGCAGACTCGTGTTGGTGAGCTGGAAGAGCGAGTTGGGCGGCTGCCAGTAGTCGGGCCAGAAGATGGCGCCCGTGCGCAGGAACTCGGGCTCCTCGAACAGGTACGTCGGGTCCTTGGCCGGCAGGTTGTCGGCGTCCAGCAGCAGCACGTTGTCAAAGTTCGAGTAGTACACGGCGTACGGCTTGACGTGGAAGCCGCGCGCGCGCCGGTCGAAGATGGGCCGCATGCGCACGTTGTAGTCGGCCAGCAGCTTGTGCACGATCGGGTTGTCCATGGACATTTCGTCCGGCCGGTACCAGAGCTCGACCGGCAGCTCGCAGCCCTGCACGCGCAGCATGCGGATGGTCGCGTACGCCGACGGCAGCACCTTGTCGTAGATGATCATGAGCACGCCGTTGGCCGGCGCGCGGCTCGCGGACGGCCGCGCGAGCGACGGCGCCAGCGGCTTGTGCTCGTAGCCGACCGAGTGCAGGCCGTACTCGGAGAAGTCGCGCGCCATGGCGCACGTGTAGGCGCCGTTGGGCAGCGAGTCGCAGGTCGAGATGAGCAGCTTAAACAGGTCGCCCGACGTGCGGTTGCGCACGATGCAGTAGCCGGCGTTGTCGGGCCCGATCTCCTCGGCGCAGGACAAAAAGTCCTTCTCGGGCTCGGCGTCCGCCGGCTCGTTGCCGTCCGGGTCGGGCTCGCGGCACGACCGCGTGCGCTTCCAGCCGATGCACTCGAACGACGCGTTGGTCCACGGCGCGAGCACGGGCGTGGGCGTCATGACGCGGCCGGCGCTGCGCTGCTGCGTGGCCATCTTGTTGATGAAGACCTCGCGCGTGGAGCCGACGACGGCGGGCGCACGCCCGATGGAGCGCAGGCCCAGGTACACGCCCACGAGCAGCAGCGCGAGCCACTTCTTGTGCCGCACGCGCGTCTGCAGGAACGCCCACAGCGAGTACGCCAGCACCACCGCGCGCTGCAGCAGCATCTCGTCCGCCGCTGCCCGCGCCGCGGCGGATAAATAGGGCACGGGGGAGGGCGGGGGAGCGGGAGGAGGAGGAGCGGCCGGCCCGGAGCGGCCTTGGTGATGGCGCTTCAGTATCGGAATTACAATAGCGCGATAACGTCCTGGGGGGAGAACAAGACAGGGAAAAAGAGCACCACGGTGATGTGGGCCGCGCGGGACGGGTCCATTGTGGACCGCTCCAGAACACATTGTGGGACGGTTGACTCCTTGACTTGGCGGAAGAATGGCCAAGTGCAACGCTTCCTATTCTTTTTACAATGTGGCGCGCGTCCACCTGCGGGGCGACTTGGGAATCGTATGCCGGCTGGCCGGCAGCCACCCACCGCGCGCTAAAATTGTGTCGAATTCCGGCGAAAATTGCCGCAATCCCGCGCGGCTAAAATGGGTGGGCGGCGACGTCAGAGCGCGGGACATTCCACCTGCCGCTCCCAGGCGCATGCGGCCGCATCTCTCGTCCCGCTGGATGGCAGCGACTGCGTGAGGTGAGTGCAGGGAACTGCGCTGCTCCGGGGCCCCGGGCCGGGCCATGGCGTTCAGCAACAAGCAGCTGGCGGCGCTGCTCTTCGCGGACGCAGGCGCCGGCAAGCGCCAGTGCCGCCTCTGCGGCAAGCACTACGCGCGCGGCAACGGCTACACCAACCTGCTCACGCACCTGCGCGGCTCGCACGCCGACTACGAGGCGCGCGCGCTCGACGCGGCCGCGCGGCGGCAGCAGCGGCGGCAGGCAGGCGCCCGCGACGCTCCACCTGCAGCAGCGACACCGTCGCCGAGCGACGAGCCGAGCCAAGTCGAGCAAGAGGAAGCCAAGGCGAGCCAGGTGCCCGTCGAGGCAGCGGCCGAGGTGGCGGTGGAGGCGAAGCGCGAGCTGCCCAGCGACCAGGCCGACGAGGAGAGGAGGGTGGAGGCCGAGTGCCGGCGCGTGGAGGCCGCGCTGAGCACGCTGGGCAAGCGGCGGCGCGCGGCCATCTCGACGCCGCCGCCAGCCGCCGTCGAGGACGCGGCGGCGCTGTCCCCGCCGGAGAAGCAGCGCAAGCTCGCGCAGCTGCCGGCGAGCATGCACGAGGTGTACGCGCTGCACTCGGCGCGCAAGATGGAGCTGGCGCACAAGAAGCTGCGCGCCGAGCTGGCACTGCAGGAGCGGCGGCTGAGCCTCGAGGCCGCCAAGGAGCGCAACCGCACCGTGCTGGAGCTGGTCAAGCTCGGCAAGACGCCCGAGGAGATCGAGAAGCTCATGCCGCTCTTCAGCTAGTGCCGCCCGCAGGCGCTGACGGGAAGGACGCGAGGAAGGAGGAAGGGAGGAAGGAGGGAGGGAGGACGATGTCCAAGTGTACTCTGTGATGGAGCGGCCATGCTGTGCAACATATAAACGAAAGAGAGCCGATCCAACCAACACCCGCGCGTGCATAACAAGCGTCTTCCCCGTGGGCCGCGTGCGCTGACATCCGAGGGCTGAGCAACTTCCAATAGGCGATGAGCCAGTGACGCCACGGCCGTCAGTGGGCTTTCCTGGCCGTGCGCGGCCCGTTGACGACGAAGCGCTCCGAGATGGCGGACGCCGCCGCGCCGAACATCTCCTCCTTCTTGGACACGCTGAAGTGGGCACGCGCGCCAGTGTTGGACACGGTGCGCCGCATGCGAGCCTTGCCGTCGTTGAGCGCCGTGCGCTTGGCGCTGGTGCTGCCCGCGCCGCTGAGCACGGCCTCCCGACTCAGGTCCGTCTGCTCCATGGAGCTCGTGAGGCGGTGCTGGTGCGCGACTGAGCGCACAGACTGCCGCATCGCGTAGATGAAGTGCGTGAGCCAGAGGAACGGCACCGTCCACATGACGAAGAGGTAGACGACGAACGCGAGCAGCAGGTACTTGTTGGGGATCACGATGTGGAGCACGCAGCTGATGATGAGGTACAGCAGCACGCGCGCCGTGTAGAACGTGTCCTCCCACGAGAACATGAGCTCGATGCTGTTGATGATGCCCGACCACCACGCCATGTTGTTCTGCACCGACTGCAGCGAGCGCTTCGTCTCGAGGTCGATCGTCACGTGCGTCATCTTGTTCATGAGGTGGTTGAAGCCCGCCGGGAGGTTGTACTGGCGGAACTGGCCGCTACCGTTCACGTCCGGGCCGTCCAAGTTCTCCTTGGGCTCCGCCGCGGCCGCGAACGAGTGGAAGTTGAGCTCGAAGTAGTTGCGCAAGACGAACGCGATCAGCGCGAGGTGGACCACGACGGGCAGCCACTGCAGCGACAGGCATAGCCACACGCACAGCGCGAAGCACATGAACGTGTGCGTCGGGTGGTCCCAGTTGAGCGTCGGCATGATCTGCCAAATGACCTCCAGGTACGGCCACAGGTTGTCCAGCAGGACCCAGAAGTTGCTGTACAGCTGCGCCGCCTGGAACTCGGGCCACTCGTACACGTATGGCTGCTCGGACGAGTAGTACGAGCAGAACTCGGCCATGCGCGAGAACTTGTAGTGCAGCAGCACGTGGATCCTCCCGGCGCGCGCGTCGTTGTTGAGCCCGGCGCGGTGCAGCTTCTCCGGCAGCAGCAAGTCGAGCCACTTGTTGTGGCGGCGCTGGTCCATGATCTGCGTCAGCGGGATCGACGCCTCGCCGAGCTTGGTCGGCTGGCTCAGCTGCCCGTAGTTGTACACCTCGAACACGAGCTCGGCGCCCGGCGCGCAGACGTTGAACACGAACGTCTCGTGCCAGCGCGGGTTGAGCGTGCGCGACTTCTTCTTGGTGCACTTGACGTTCTTGAGGTCGTTGCCCCACTCCTGGCCGTGCGACCACTTGCCCGTGAGCACGACGCGCACGAACGGGTCGCTCGTGATCGAATCCGTGGACGGGAGGCCGATTGCCTCAACCACCTTGACGTACAGCTGCCCGATGTGCACGCGGCCCTCGATCACCGGGTCTGGCTTCGTCTGGACCTGCCGTGCAGCGGAGCACGTCGGCAGCTTGTGAGTCAGGTGTCGGCAAGCGCAACCAATCAGCAGACGTGCTATCCATGCAGGCTACCTCGGCGGCCGAGTGGCCCGACCACTCGAGCGACGCAAAGTGCTCGTCCACGGCGGCGTAGCACGAGTTGCAGACGCGCATCGGCTGCGGCACGAGCAAAACGCGGTCAGCAAGCCGTCTCCCCCACCACCACCACCCACGCACGCACTACACAGGCGTTCGTCAATGCCGACCACTCACGAACGGGTCGCTGGACGAGATGCGGCGCTTGTGCGGCGAGCAGTTGTGGCAGATGACGTTCCCGCATCGCCGGCAGTGGTGCTGCGTCGCGCGCAGACAGCAGGGGGAAGCGTCAGTACACGGCCGCGCCGCTCCTCCCTCGCCGAGCCGAGCCCACCTTGCGCGTGATGAGCGTGAACGGCGTGTTGCAGTGCATGCAGTTGGCCGTCTCGTCGTCGTAGACCCACTGCAGGCCGCGCTCCGAGCCGCCGCTGCCGCTCGCCGACACGAGCGCCGTGCTGCGGCCCTGGTTGCGCACGGCGGCCGACGGCAAGCCCGCGAACAGCGACGCCATCTTCTTCTCCTTCTTCTCCTTCTCCTCCTCCTCTTCCGCTCACGGACTGCGGCCCGCGCTCCTCCCTGTCGGCGCCGGACTGCCGCGCCGCGCCGCCTGCGTCTGCTTCCTCCTGCCTGCCTGCCTGTTTCCTGCCGCCCTTTCCTTGATCGGCCCTGCTTCTTCGAGCTGAATGATTGAAATTAAAACTATGCTTACACAAAACACGGTTGGAATTACATTTTTGCTATTCCAATCCCAGGTGCGGAATCAAAACATCCAACATATTCACTGCACCGTGTTTTGGCTATTCAACACACACTCTCGATTTCGCACGCACTCATATTTTACAACATTTTATAAATGTGGTGGCTTCACATCCACCTCATGTGTCCCACACTTTTGCAAACTCTGAGTTGACATGATTCTTTCAAGCACAACCACTATCTATTAGTAAATACAATATATATATCAATATATTCCTATAATAAAGCAATATACCTCTATTGATAAATATACGACAAAATTGAGTCTTCATATCCTTCAAATTACATATATAAACACAGTAACCAGCCGCCTTGCACTTGTCTGACGGCGGAACACGTCACCGACGCCCACACCTCCATCCACCCTCCGGTCGTCCGCCCTTCCTGCCGCCCGACGCTCCCTCCCGCTGCTCCTGCCGCCCGATGCCGCCCACCGACCCGCTGGCCGTCGGCGGCGCGTCGCCCTCCGCCTCGTCGGGCCTGACGCGTCGCCGCAAGCCCGCCAAGGGCCCCGAGGCCCTGCAACCCGCCGCGCCGGCGCTCCAGCCGTCGACGGACGCCGCCGCCGACGAAGAGGACGACGGCGCTGGTGACTGGTCGTCCATGCTGCTGCTTCTGCTGCTGTACACGCTGCAGGGAATCCCCATGGGCCTGTCGTCCAGCATCCCGTTCATCCTGCAGGAAAAGGTGCGCCGGCATACAAACGCCGACTCGTATGGAGAAAGTGCTGACTCGTGTGTGTGTGTGTGTGTGTGTTGCTGCGATACTATCCTAGGTGGGATACAGCGACCAGGCGACGTTCAGCCTCGTGTCGTGGCCGTTCAGCCTCAAGCTGCTCTGGGCGCCGTTCGTAGACTCGCTGTACAGCGAGCGCATGGGCCGGCGCAAGTCGTGGCTCGTCCCCGTGCAGTTCGCCTGCGCGGCGCTCATGGTCGGCGGCGGGTACTGGATGCCGGCGCTGCTGGGCGAGGAGGAGGGCTCCAAACCACACGTCGTCTACCTCACGGCCTTCTTCTTCGTGCTCTACCTGCTCATGGCCACGCAGGACATCGCCGTCGATGGCTGGGCACTCACGATGCTCTCGTCCAAGAACGTCGCGCACGCGTCGACGTGCAACACGGTCGGCCAGACGCTCGGGTACTTCTGCGCCTACGTTGGCTTCCTCGCGCTGCACGACCCAGCCACGTGCAACGCCTACTTCCGCTGGGAGCCGCAGGACGACGGCATGGTCTCGCTGCCGGGCTTCATGGCCTTTTGGGGATGGATCATGTTCGCGACGACGGTCGGTGTCTGGCTCTTCAAGCACGAGAAGCCCGAGCGCTCACTGGAGGACAGCGACAAGCTCTCCATCAAGGAAACGTACCAGCAGATGCTCATGGTGCTGCGCCTCCCGAGCGTCGTGTCGCTCTCGATCGTGCTGCTCACGAGCAAGATCGGCTTCGCGGCAGCGGAAAGCGTCGCGTCTCTCAAGCTCGTCGAGTACGGGATGAAGAAGGAGAAGCTCGCGCTGCTCACGCCGGTGCTCATCCCACTCGGCATCGTCATCCCGGTGTTCCTCGGCCACCACATCCGCGCCGACGCACCGCTGCGCCAGTTCCTCTGGGGCTACCCCGTGCGTCTTGCCGTCGCGGTGCTGTACGCTCTCATTGTGTACGCGACCCCCGCTGCCATGGCGCAACATGAGAGCTCGCACATCTACTTTTACGGGTTCATCCTGGCCGTCGGCGCGCTCCACGAACTCGCCGCCAACATGATGTATGTCCCCCAGGTAAGTCTCCAATCAGCTGTTGACTGCGGTGTGGGGTATGCCTGTGCGGACCAACTGACCTGATCATCGTTTCGATGACCTAGATGGCATTCTTCGCGCGTATCAGCGACCCGTCGATCGGTGGCACGTACATGACGTTCCTGAACACGATCACGAACCTGGGCTCCAAGGTACGAGACCCTCGAGAGTGATGTCATTCGATGCCTCACTAACCAACTCGGTCTGCCCATGGCTTCATTCCCATCAGTGGCCGAACTCGCTGAGCCTGGCATTCGTCGACCACCTCACGACGCGCGAGTGCCTTGGCGGGTACTTTCAGGACGAAATTCTCGACATCGGCTCGCGCACTTGCTCGAATGCGGAGGAGCGCGAGACCTGCGCAGACGCTGGCGGCGAGTGCCTCATCGTGCAGGACGGCTTCTACATCGAGATCGCGTTCTGCGCGGTCGTCGGCGCGGTGTGGTTCGCCTTCTTCTACCGCAAGATCCAGACGCTGCAGAGCCTGCCGATCGACAAGTGGCGCGTGTCCTCGGCCAACTAGACGTACGTTATCTTTAGACCCATGCGAATGTAACGAAAGTGTCACGGCGCTCTCTTTCGTGTCCTCGCATCATCATCGATGGCGATGTGCAGACCGGGACAAATATAGCTGCTGACCAGGCCCTCGTCCTCGAGATCTCCACCAAGCAAGACGAGCGCAAGCGACGCCTCCACTCCGAGATCGAGGTGCTGGTGCTCATGGAGACCGCCAACACCAGCGATGCGGCGACACGCCCGTTTGACCATCGCAAGAAGCTCAGCCGTGGGTCCTCGAGCATGCTCCAGCTCTCGCGATGCGTGTCCTCGCCGTCCCAGCAAACCAAGCGCGAGGCATCAAAGCTCCGAGCCGGGGACGAAGCGTGCCAGAACGCGAGCGTGTGCCTCTTTGGGCGAGCGAACCCGTTCGACACGGACTTTTGCGTCAAGGAGCTGGTCGCGCAGGGAGGGTTTGGCAAGGTGTTTAAATGCAAGTCGGCGATCGACGGCCGCTGGTACGCCGTCAAGCTCGAGCAGTTCTGGTTCAAGCCGCAGGCGTACTTCAACCCGTCCGAGGTGCGCGACGTGCTGCTGAACGAGGCGCTCGCACTCGCGCGGCTCGACCACGAGAACGTGTGCCGCTACTTCGCCACGTGGGTCCAGGGCTCGCTCATCCCCGCCGAAGCCGCTCCTCAAGCCTCGCGTGGCATGCCGGGCAATGACGTCGAGGCGCCTCAACGACCACGTGCGGCGGTTGTTCGTCCGCTCCCATTGGACTCGAACGACGTGGACGAGAGCTGGTCGCGGCTGCCGACGACGGACCAGAACTACGAGGACTTCAGCGACAACAGCGACTGCTCGGACGAGCTGGCGGACTTCAACGCGCTTGGGTTTGACTTGGACGTGACTTCGAGCGGTGAATCGTCCAATTCGATGCGGGACGCCGAGTTGAGCGTTGGTGTGGACGGCGAGGCGATGAAGCAGCGAGGGGCGGCGCTCAAGCAGCGAGGCAGCTTCCAAGTTGCGACCAGCGACGCTTTGGCGCATGGCTCGCTCATCACGCAGATCGACGTGTACATCCAAATGGCGCTGTATGAAGGCAACACGCTCCAGCACTGGATGGAGCGGCGCAAGGGCATCAATGCCGGCGACAATCTCGCTGTCTTCCGGCAGATCGTGGCGGGGCTCGCGTACATCCACAGAGAGAAGATCATCCACCGCGACATCAAGCCCGCCAACATCTTCCTCACGCAGGACGCCTGCGTCAAGATCGGCGACTTTGGGCTGGCCAAGAACTCGCTGCAGACCAGCCTCAACCTCCACGCGCATCACTACTTCTCGGGCAGCGAGCCGGAGGGCTTTGCCGAGGAGTTGCTGAGCGACAGCGAGCTGGAGGACGAGCCCACGGACTCGGTCTCGGCTGGAGTTGGCACTGCCCTGTACAGCAGTCCGGAGCAGACGCGCGGCTCGTCCGTGGCGACCTCGGCCGCCGACGTCTTCAGCCTCGGAGTCGTCTTGTGCGAGCTCTTCTGCTCCTTTTCGACGCAGATGGAGCGCCACGTCGTCCTCGCCAAAGCGCGCGCCGGCGAGTTGCCCGCTGCGATCGAGACGGAGCACCCGGAGGTGGCGAGGCTCATCCGCGCGATGGTGCACGTCGACCCCTCTCAGCGTCCTTCGTGCGCGGAGATCGAGCAGCTCGACATGTTTTGCCGCCGCCAGTCCGCGCACCGATCGCTTGCGACCTGCGGTAGTGAGCCAAGACCAGCACCTGACACTACGGCCGCGCAGTCGACGGAGAGGGAGAGCGCGTTCATGCAGGTCTTCCGCCACCTTGACGCTCTCGAGCAACAGCAGTCGAAGCTGCTCGCACAGATCGATGACGCTGCCAGCCACCTCTCGATGGCCATGCAACAGCCCAGGCGGCCGTCCGCAGGCTCGTTCGACGCGCATCTGGATGGCGATGTGCACGTGCTGCCGATGTCTCCGCGGTCTGGGCTGGCGTTGGACCAAACCTTGGAGCTGTTGCGCCTGAAGGAGCGAATCCAGAGCGCGCAGGAGATCGGCGCGCAGCGCCGGAAGGCGATCGCGGACGCCCTCGCCGCATCCTCCAGCCCGTCGTGACCGTGCAGCCTCGAGCAGTGCAATGTGCAAGCGCGGAGAGGAAGACACGAGCGCGCGCGTGATAATATTATGGTTACGCCCTCGACCGATGCCTGCACCATGCAAGAAGGAGAAAGGAGAGACTTGCCAGCAATAAAGAAGCGAGAAGCGGTGCCGAAGCGGCCGCTCCAGCACTCGCCGCTCGGCCCAACGCAGAGAGACTATGACTACCATCCGTCGACCCGCGATCAGACCGTCGAGGCGGTCGCCGCACAGGTCGAGGACGAGGAGGATATAGATCGGAACACGTCCCGCGGCGCGAACTCGAGCCGCGGCTTGCGCGCGTTGGTGCGGCGCGAGTCCACGTAGGCCGACTCGAGCGCGCGCCGGAACGACTCGAGCTGCTCGTCCAGCTCCTCGTCGTCGTCGTCCTCGAACTGCGACTCGAGGAACACGGCGCTAGGGTTTTGCCGCGCGAGCCGCATCTTTTCCTGCAGCGTCGCCGCGCGCGCGTCCTCGTCGCTGCTGCTGTCGTCGTCCCGGTCGCTGCCGGTTGTGCGGACATCCGCCGCCGCGTCGTCTTCCTCGTCGTCTTCTCCCTGCTCGCCCGCGTCCCTCGACTTGGAGGCCGACGCCGTGTTGGGGCTCGAGCTCGTCGACGCCTTCTTGCTCTTCTTCTTCTTGCGCTTCTTCTTCTTGCCGCCCGCCGCGCCGCCGTCGTTGCCCGCGTCCGACGCCGTGTCTGCACTCCCCCCGTTCTTCTTGGCATGCCGAGCCTTGCCGCCGCCTCCAGAGCCACTCGGGTGGTCCGCGTCGCCGTTGATGAAGTCCACCAGCTCGTCCACGCTCGGCTGCTCGAGCTCCACGAACTCGTACTCGTCCGTCGAGATGTCGTGGTCCAGCGCGTTCAGCACGTCGAAGTCGAAGCCCGCGGCCACGTCGCCGCGCATCTCTGCGTCCAGCAAGACCCGTCAGGAGAACGCACCGCAACAGCAGCTCGGCCAGGTCAACTCGGCTCACGTACGGCAATTGCACGTGGCGTCGTGGGGCGGCGGAGGGTCGTCCAGCCCGAACTTCTGGCGCAGCTCGTCGGCCGCCTCGGTCGCCGACATGATCTGCGCGATCGAGCGGCACGTGAGGTCCACCAGCGGCTGGATGTCCAGGTTGGACGCGACCTGCACACGCGTCCAGCCAGTCCGACACCAAGGCGACCCGGCGTGAGGCTACAGCAGACCACCAGCGAGCGGAACGAGCACGGCGAGCACCCACCTTGGCGAGGTCGCAGAGCGTCTTGGAGTCGAGCTCGAAGAACTGCTCCTCCCAGATGCGCATCGACGTGTCGGCGCGCTCGACCTGCTGCTGGTACAGGCAGCGGCAGTAGTCGAGCGCCAGCTCCACCGTGTCGCTCGGCACGTCGAACACGGGTAGCATGTGCCGCGCGGGCGTCCCGCCTGCGCTGCGCTTGGCCGCGCGCTTGGCCGTCACGTCTGGGCAGTCGACAGCGATACGCGTGAGCGGCGATTCGTACCCCCGAGGAGGGTGACGGACTCGCCACGCACCTTGCAGGAGCGTCCAGAGCGTCGAGGACATCATGGCTTCTTCGTGGCTCACGTCCAGCACCTGGCCGTTCGCGCACTGCAGCTGCAGCTTGGAGCGCCCCGCGGGGGCCTCGCGCGGGTGCATGGGCGGCGTCGAGGGGCCGCTGGCGACCGAGACGTTCACGCGCATTCACAGGCGACTCGAGGGGCGATGCGCAGGGCCACGGGGCCGCGAGAGAGCGCAGGACGCGGAGGAGAGGAGTGCTCGTCGCCTGGAGGCGTCGCTGGCCCGAGTCGGCGCCGAGAGGACCGTCGTGCCGACGACCGCCCGAGGTGTCCGAGGGCTCGCCCGCCACCTTCTTCGCTGCTTTTCTATTCGGATCAACGGTGGAGGCGTCGGAAGAGTGAATCGAGAGGCGTCAGCACTGATACAAGTTACTTTGCTGCGGTCTCTCGCCGGCTCTTTGGCGTTTTACTGGCCAGCACTGGCAAAAAAACGCGATGGATTGGCCAGAAACACCAGGTTCAGGGTTAGGTTGTACAATTTTGATTGTAAATCAGTATACCAGATATTTGCAGCAGGGCTATCACTTGAAAGAGGATTGCAGAAACATTATAGAAAAAGAGAGTTTAATCCAATAAACCAGTGGGTGAGTTCATTATTGGATCACTAAAAGTACACTCTCTGGGTGTTTGGGTGCTTCACGACAACATGAACGGACACGGCCACCTCTTGCAGCCGAGGCGGACACGCGCCGGCGTCTAAGACACGGAGGCCTGGTCAGGGCGGACGGCACATGGCGGGGGCGAGCCGCTCACAGGATAGATAGGCGCCTAGAAGTACGTCTTGCAGCCAGACGTGGTTGGGGCCGGCGTGGCGGGGGCCTCAGTAGCGGGAGCCTCGGTAGCAGGAGCCTCAGTCGCGGGAGCCTCCGTGGCAGTGGTCGGAGCAGGAGTCGGGGCCTCCGTGGCGGGAGCGGTCGTCTCCGGGGTGGAGTACGCGCTGGTGGCTTCCACAGCCGAGTCTGCCTCGCCAGCAACCTCATCCGACGCCGTAGTGGTGGTGGCTGCGGTCGACGCGGAGCTCGAGTCATCGCACGCCTCAGTCGAGCCGGCGCCGAAGTCCTGCGTCCAGTAGTGGCTGTACTCGGTGTCGGCGTTGTAGGCGTACCCGCAGCCGAACATGGTCACGTCGGCGCCAAGGATGTTTTCGCGATGGCCCTCCGAGTTCATCCACGCCGTCATCACCGCGTCGACGTCCACCTGGCCAGCGGCGACATTCTCCTCAATGTACGTCCAGTCGTAGCCCGCAGCCGTGATGCGGCTGGACATGGTCGAACCGTCCGCTCCGTTGTGGTCCATGTAGTTGTTGGCCGCCATGTCTTCCGAGTGACCCTGGGCCGCTGTCGTGAGCTTGCTGTTGAGGCAGAGCGCCGATAGGCCGTTGTTGGCGCGCTGCTCGTTGACGGCGGTGAGCATGGCCTGCTTCCAGTCGGCCGAGTCGGCTGAGTAAGTCGCGCCGAGCCGGCGCTCGCTACGGAGGTTGGCGGCGTCCGAGCTCGAAGCCGCGAGCGCGAACAGCGCGATGGCGATCGACGAGGCGCGCGAGAAGAACATGATGATCTCGAAGTGGTGATGGAGGGGGAGGAGGGGGTTGCTCAGTCGATGGCAAATCTGAAAGTGATCTCACGTGGGCGAGGCGTCGGAACGCTCTTGCTCCTCCCCTCCCACAACAGTCAGCACCTGCCTCCTCTCCTTCTGGCGAGTCTTATCGGTCTTGTTCGCCCCCCATGCAAAGCGGATGGTCCCACTGTGGAGCGACCATTGTGGCCGCCCCGAACGTTGAACATGGTCGGTGCGTTCCTGTCCGCCGGCCGGTCCCGCGGCATGGCCTGATTTCCTTGAGTGGCCCTTCACAATCAACATGGAGCAGGCACAGCTGGCGCGCCAGGAGCCACAAGCGCCGCTGACGCGCAGACACAGCTGACTGACAGCCGGCGAGCGCTTTGTGTGGAAGAGCGCAGGCCGAACGATCTCTAGGAACAGCTGCGGTCGCGGCCAAGGCGTTCCCGGCTGTGCAATGCGCCACTGTTGGTGAGCCCACCGTGGCGGGACGTCAGACTTGCGGCATACTCTAATCAAGATAGCAAGGTTCAGAACAAGGAAGTCAGACGAGGCAGCCACCGAGGCGATCCAAAGTCACAGAGCGCTGCGCCGGTTGCAATCCGTGTCGCCTGCACGCTCGAGGTGTTTGTGGCCCTGTTCGAGCAGCGTGAGGCGACAGCTTGCACTGTCCACGGTGCTCGCCTCGCCAACGTTGGTATGTTCTTCAGTCCATTGTGCTGTTGATAGCTCAGCAGGTAGCCGAGAGCTCGCGCAATCACTCAACGGAGCGACAGCGCTATCGACGACGCTGTGACAGATACGAGCGGCACGAGCGGTTGCATGAACGCGACTCGCAGGGCCACACACGTCCGCATCAAGCGCGCAAGGCAAGTGCAGGCCAAATCTTGACGACAGCCACGCCATAAGGTGCAGATGTGTCAAACACTCATGTGTCGATCGCGGTTGGCTGTGACTGCTTGGACGGCCCGCAAGATCGGAAGGAACGCGCCTCATCGGGACACTTGCGCCTTGCGTCGCTGTTACTGCAGTGCCTCACCACTGTCGTGCGCGCGCGCGCGCAACTAGAAGTTGTTGCGTCACGCCGCTTCAAGGTATGGAGGCGTCCAGACGGACACGCAGAAGCTTACAAACGCCGACGCTGGGTTGGAGGGTGATCAGAGGAATAGTGACTACAGGGAGGGCCTCACGGGGGTTTGTGGCCGAGATCGATCAGGCAGAGCACATGTTTCAGGTGGTTGATGAGCTGGTCACAGGCGCTCCAAAGGCGTGGCTCTCGATCAGAGCGCGGCGGTGCACTCACTCGACGTGTCCTTCCAGCAAGCATCCGGGTCTCCAACCAAAGCGTTAGATGGTGGTGGCTTTTGCTCATGGCAGCGTGTGCATTGGGTCAGGGGCCACAAGCCGAGTCAGGCAAGTAGACATTGGACGACAAGAAGGTCGAGTCGTTGGTCCCTCTCACGACTTCAATGCTGTCGCCGTCTCCAGTCCAAGTCCCGGATCGATGTTTCACAAAACTGCGTTTGACTCTCTGTCTGCCCTGTTGTATTTGCCCCAAGCAAAAGTTCAATGCCACTGCCTCAAGCAAGTGTATTGTCAAGATCTAAGGTACAAAGGCTGATCCGATCTCAACCAAATACAGCCTGTTGGTCCGCTGCTGTTGCTGCCAGCACCAACTACACTTACAAACACTACTCATGCACTTGACTCTATGCTGGGCCGATCTACATCGATCTCCCAGTCATGCACGACTTCCAAAGATTTAGTGACGGCGCACCTTGCAGCCGCCACTGGCCGGCGACTCGGTAGCAGGAGCCTCGGTAACAGGGGCATCAGTGGCAGGAGCCTCAGTAGCAGGAGCCTCGGTAGCAGGAGCCTCGGTGGCAGGAGCCTCGGTGGCAGGAGCCTCGGTAGCAGGAGCCTCGGTAGCAGGAGCCTCAGTGGCAGGAGCCTCCGTTTCGGGAGTGTAGGCATCAGAATCGGCCGAAGCCTCCGCAGCAACTTCGTCCGACTTCTGGCTCGACGCAGTGGTCGTCGACGAAGGGCTCGAGTCGTCGCACGACTCGGTCGAGCCGGCGCCAAAGTCCTGCGTCCAGTAGTGGCCGTAGGTCGTCGACTCGCTATACGCGTAGCCACAGCCGAACATGGTAATCTCGGAGCTCAGGATGTTGGCGCGGTGGCCCTCCGAGTTCATCCACGACTCCATGACGGCGTCCACGTCCACTTGTCCCGCAGCGACGTTCTCCGCGACGTACGTCCAGTCGTAGCCCGCAGCCGTGACGCGGCTGGACATGGTCGAACCATCAGCTCCGTCGTGGTCCATGTAGTTGTTGGCCGCCATGTCTTCCGAGTGACCCTGGGCCGCTGTCGTGAGCTTGCTGTTGAGGCAAAGCGACGATAGGCCGTTGTTGGCGCGCTGCTCGTTGACGGCGGTGAGCATGGCCTGCTTCCAGTCGGCCGAGTCGGCTGAGTAAGTCGCGCCGAGCCGGCGGCGAAGACTCGCGGCCTCCGTCGAAGTGGCAACAAGCGCAACGAGCGCAAAGGCAATGGTCGAGGCACGCGAGAAGAACATGATGTTCGGTGAAAGAGGAGGACGCGGTGCTCAGTCGGTGGCGAATCCGGAAATGATGAACGGGAGTGGCCAGCGCAGCGCAGCGATCCGCCTGCCAATGCCCAGAGCCACTCTCGTTCGCGTGCTCTCCCTCCTCGGACATGCGGGATGGGACAGAGGCATGTCCCCCCGCCAGGACCATTGTTCATTATTGAAACGCCTGGGCGGCGGCCGTTTGCAGTTGCGAGCCGCGGCACCAGCAGGATTGCGCGTGTGTGGAAGAGGACGCGTTGAACGATCTCCCGCGCCAGCTGGTTTCCACGCGCGCGGCCTCGCAATAGAAACCAGCTTCCGGCGAGCGTTCGAGAGTGGAATGTCGAACATGCGCGGCGGGCAGCTGGGCTCGCGTAAACGGTCTGATTCAGCGCCGAATGGGCCAGCGACGTCGGACTTTAGTCTGCGTGTGGACTCATTGCTCGAGTCATGCCGATCGATGACGGTGATCAGGCCTATTATAATCGGTACCGAGCAGTGCTGCGAGGACGAGGCGTTGGTGGGGGCATTCCTGTGTCCTTGTGGGCGGCACATGCCTTTACAAGTGACTGGAAAACCAACAGGCCCAACGACATGTATCCGTTGATGTGGCTTGCTGCATAAACCAAGAGGCACTGCCAGCGAAGACGTAGAAGAAAAACGCGAAACAACCGAGCGATATCAGGGCGTCGCCATGTCCGCCTGCCACGCGTCGGAGCCTCTCGATCAAAGCGAATCGTTGAGAACTTCGATGGCAAATGCGAGAGGTGCCAGGCACTCAGAACCTTATATCATGTCTGGCGTGTTTGGAGCGGCGATCTGTTCCTCCATGCGGTCGCGCGTCATGAGACTTGGAGACAGCTGCAGATGGCGTGTGGCCGGCCGGTGCCCCATGCAGGGTGCGCTTCGACGGTAGCCACTCATAACGCTTTCCATGCTGTTTGGAACCCGCGCGCTCTTCCCACGACAGCTGAACGGCCACAGCTGCTTGATTGCTCTGTAGTTAAACAAACGGGTCATGCCGGAGTGCCGCTGACCAGTGGTCTGCGGTCCAAATGCGATTCAGACGCTTGGCAAGAAAGAGGGCTGCCATTCGATCGATGACCGCGCGCTGATGTCGTTCTGCGTTGCATACGATTCATTTTATATACTTATTTAGCGTCGATGAGTTCGGACCGGCTGCTCCTTGAATCTCATAACATCGAATATTTTCTGTTGGGAAACTTGATAAATCAGTAAATCAATTATCAACTAACTAATCTAACTACACTAATAAGCAATCCGGCGGGATTTTCTGTTCGAAGTGGCACCGCAGTCAGTAAAGGCAAGACGTACGCACACAATGAGCAGCGGCGACATCCTGCATACCCGTGGATGTGGCGGGCCCAAGAGACGTTCGAGCCGCACAACAATACATCGCAGCCTTCGTGATCACTTGCGAATCGCGTCGGCCATGCAAGTTTGGAACAGGAGCCAATCCACACCACGAAAGCGCTGCAAGTACATTCCGCGAGCCGTAGATCGTTCCTCGCGTCCATCAGGCACAGCGCAGCCACACATGAGGAGCAAGCGCCGTGGATCGGATCGCTCCGTCGAACCAAATGCATCTCGGCAATGCATGGTGCGCCACAAGCGATCCCGTTGGTAGCGCTTCCGTCTGAAACGACACCATCGAAATGAAAACCTTTTCAACCTAATGTTGTGTACAATTTAGTGTAGGAGTACAGAGTATACTATCCCAGATCACCTGTAGCCGAGGATAACGATACATTTCCCATCTGCTGTCCAGAGGGCAACAAGTGTCGGCAACCAGTCAGAAATATCATTTCCGCACCGATTCATGTGCAACATGATTTATTCAGCGTGAACGGGGAGCGATCGGCTGGCAATGCCGAGCGACCGCATCCGTTCATCGACCACCTCCACAGAGCCCGGCGCGGCAACAGTCGACTGGTGCCGTGAGCGCTGCCACTCTCGACGCTGCCATTGCACAATTCGATCTCAACTGGAACGTGCAGCCTCCTCGTCAAAAAACAATGAGCATCCCTTCTCGTCCGCGCAAGCTCGCCGCAGTGTTCATGGCTGCAACCGCAACGATCATCATGGCGGCAGTCGCAAGTGCCGGCAGCATCGGAAGCGGTGGTCTGATCGATCCGCATGCGCAGTCCAAGGTTGCGGCGCCTGTTAGGCTGCTGATGGACAACAGCGACAACTCGACGGCGGTCGTGCCCACGGGGGAGCGCATGTTGCAGACGTACACGCAGAGCGACGACTTCACGGCGCTGATGCTGGCTGCGGTGAATGCAGAGCGCGCCAAGGCCGGCTTGAGCGCGCTGTGCACCAGTACCAAGCTGCAGGCCGCTGCTCAAGGGCACTCGGATGACATGGCCAGCAAAAACTACATGAGCCACACCGGCTCGGACGGCTCGACCATGGCGCAGCGCATCAACGCGGAGAGTTACTCCTGGTCGGCGCTCGCGGAGAACGTGGCGGCTGGTCAGGTGGACGTGACAGCCGTCATGAAGTCGTGGATGAACTCGGAGGGCCACAAGGCCAACATCATGAACGCCGACTACACGCAGTTCGGCACGGGCTACGCCTACAGCGCCTCGAGCACGTACAAGCACTACTGGACCCAAGACTTTGGCACCAGTTCGTCGGAGGCATGCGCTGGCTCGACGCCAACGACCACCACCACTCCTGCCAAGACGACTGCCAGCCCCGCGGCTCAAACGACGACGACGCCGACGTACACGACGAAGGCACCGGTCTCCACGACCAAGGCGCCGACGTCAACGACCAAGACGCCAGCGTCTACGACGACAGGAACTTCCATGCAGGCTCAGATGCTGGCGGCCGTCAATGCTGAGCGCGCCAAGGTCGGTGTCGCCGCGCTGTGCACCAACAGCAAGCTGCAGTCGTCGGCGCAGGGCCACTCGAGCGACATGGCCAGCAACAACTACATGAGCCACACCGGCTCGGATGGATCCACCATGGCGAAGCGGATCACCGCCAAGGGCTACAAGTACACGGCCATCGCAGAGAATGTGGCGGCGGGCCAGGTGGACGTCACGGCGGTGGTCAAGGCCTGGATGAACTCGTCCGGGCACCGCAAGAACCTGCTGAACGCCAAGTACACGCACTTCGGTATGGGCTACGCCTACAGTTCCTCCACCACATACAAGCACTACTGGACGCAGGACTTTGGCGCCGGCACCTACGAGTCGTGCGCGTAACACTATCCGAAGCCGAGAGAGCTCTGTGTAGTAGAGAATTGCATGCGTATGCGTCTTCAATCAAGTCTAGTGAATTGCCATCAATGTGCCTGTCAACTCTGATCACGCACCGCACCATCTTCTTGGCTATTCGTGTGCACTTGGCCCAACAACGACCCAGCCTCGTGCCATGCGTGTGGATGGCCGCAGTGGAGGCGTCCCGTCGGGAAGCGTCGATGCGCTGCACCAGAATTCGGCTGGCAGGGTGAGAGCGCTCCCTCGTTGTTGAACGCCGTCGTGGGATGCCAACCAATGTTGCTTTGCCACGTTGTGAGCGATTGTTGTTGTGGGCCTGTGCTGCAGCATTCGGGCCGGGTTCACTCGACGGGTCTGGTCCGGCTGAATGCGAACCACATCAAGCGATGACGTCGCCCTGCGTCAGCACAGGTTCCGCTGGTGCATCCCCCTTCAAGCTCGGCAATATCAAAACAGGGTGTAAATCCAGAGCGACCCTCCAAAAATGGTTCAAAGGCAAACCATTCCCTCAGCACTTCCATCCACATCAACCCTTTTTTGCAAACGTGTTCGTGCCAACTCGCTTGGCGACCCGCTGAGGTGTTTGGGGAATCCTTTGCATTCACGCCCGCCCGCTTGCATTCAAGCCTCTTACAAACACCAAGTCGAAAAAAGGACGGACCCCTGGTTGCCCTGCCCACCCAGCACCATGCCCATTCTCCAAGTTTCGCCCTCGAGAAAAGACCGCCCGCCCGCCCCGACTTCATAGTGAAAGCAAGACGCAGCGATGGCTCCGCGTCCGCCGCCCGGGGAGGAGGTGCTGGAGCGCGTGGTGGCCGTGGGACCCGCGGGCGTGCGCCGCGACCTCGTGCTGTACGTGAACGGTCGTCGCGTGCAGGTGCCCGAGAAGCAAGTACGCCCAGAGATGACGCTGCTGCAGTTCCTGCGCCTCGACTTGGGGCTCACAGGCACCAAGCTCGGCTGCGGAGAAGGCGGCTGCGGCGCCTGCACCGTCACGGTGTCCAAGTTCGACCTGCGCACGCGCCAGGTGCGTCACCTGTCCGTCAACTCGTGCCTCGCGCCGCTGTGCGCGATGGATGCGTGTGCCGTCACGACGGTGGAGGGGATCGGCGCGATCCTCGGGCCCGGCGGCGAGTCGACCGATCTGCACGTCGTCCAGCAAGCGCTCGCCGAGTCGCATGGGTCGCAGTGCGGCTTCTGCACACCTGGCTTCGTCATGGCGCTGTATTCGATGGTTAAGCAGCGCGAGACCGGCACGCCGCTTACGATGAAGGACATTGAGCACAACCTGGACGGCAATCTGTGTCGATGCACAGGGTACCGACCGATCTTGGATGCTGCCAAGAGCTTTGGCGTTGACGCGCTCGAGTCGCACTGCAAGGGTGACTGTGTGGGATGCCCCAATAAGCAAGCGAGCGGCGACAGCGTCGACATCGAAGACCTGCACGGCGCGGGAGATGGCCCACGCGAGGTGACAAGCTGCTCGTCGAGCAAGATCCGCGCACTGGCCAAGCGCTGGGATGGTCAACTCGCCGACAGCAAGACTCCAGCCCAACTGACTGAGAAGGCCAAGGCGATGGAGTTCCCAGAGGAGCTGATCTCCAAGGGACAGTCCCCTGAGTTCCTTCAGATTGAGGGCAAGAACGTGCGCTGGTTCTCGCCTGTGTCACTCACACAGTTGCTCGAACTCAAGAGCGAGTTTAACGACGCCAAGATCTCGGTGGGCAACACCGAAATGGGGATCGAGACCAAGTTCAAGAACTTCAAGTACGCGCACCTCATCAATGTGAGTCGCGTTCCCGAGCTCGTCGCTATCGAGGATGTTACACGTGCGGACGCGATCAACACGACGCACTTCGCTGGCGCTGACGCATTTGAAGGCGTCAAGTTTGGCGCTGCGGTCACGCTGACCGACGTCAAGGAGCATCTTGCGGGCTTGAGCAAGACTCTTCCGAAGCATCAGACGCATGCGTTCACGTCGATCACTAAGATGCTCAAGTGGTTCGCTAGCACGCACATCCGCAACGTCGCCTGTATCGGCGGCAACCTCGTGACAGCTAGTCCGATCTCGGACATGAATCCTCTTTTGGCTGCCATGAACGCGTACATCGAGATCCAGTCGCTGGAGAACGGTCCCCGCTACACGCGTGTGCGCGACTTCTTCCTCGCCTATCGCAAGGTTGGGCTCGAACCCGATGAAGTGATCACAAGTGTCTACGTTCCGTTCACAAAGCAGTGGGAGTACGTTCTGCCGTTCAAGCAAGCGCGGCGCCGCGAGGACGACATCAGCATTGTCACGGCTGGTATTCGTGTCCTATTGGAACCTGTGGATGAGTCGGATCTGTGGACGATCGCTGATGCGTCTATCGTGTACGGCGGCATGGCTCCTGTGACGAAGGCTGCCCAGACAACGGAGCAGTTCATGGTTGGCAAACCGTTCGCAGCAGCGACGTTCGACTCCGCATGTGATGTGCTCTACGCCAACGACTTCCAGCTCCCTGAGGGCGTCCCTGGTGGTATGGCGCGGTATCGTGAAAGCCTGTGCGGGTCCTTCTTGTACAAGTTCTTTATCAAGGTGTCGAAGCAGCTGGACAGTGATGCACTCGAGGTCAGCACTGCTGCCAAGAAGCTGCCAGCCGCACCTGCGATCGACAAGATGATCGAATCGGCTGGCGAATCGTTCGTGCACTCGTCTCGCCCAGCATCTGTTGGCGTCCAAACCTACGGCGTCGAGCGTGGCGGTCTTCTGAATTCTGATCACAAGCCGATCGGAGATGCCACCACCAAGCGCGGGCCTGTTGGTGACCCGTTGATGCACAAGTCGGCGTACATGCAGGTGTCAGGAGAGGCCATGTATGCCGACGATCTGCCGAACACTCCGGGGACTCTCCACGCCGTTCTAGTTCTCTCAACTATCGCCCACGGGTTGATCAAGTGCATTGATGCAAGCGAGGCTCTCGCAATGGCGGGCGTGCACCGCTTCTTTGACGCGTCAATCTTCAAGACGGAGCGGCTCGGAACGAACAAAATTGGCCCGGTGCTCAAGGATGAGGAATGCTTCGCTGACGGAAAGGTTCTGTGCGTCGGTCAGCCTATCGGTATGGTCGTCGCCGAGACCCACGAGATCGCGACAGCCGCGGCTGACAAGGTGAAGGTCGAGTACGAAGAGCTGCCTTCGATCATCACGATCCAGGACGCGATCCGCGAGAAGTCATTCATCCTGCCAGTTCACTCGATTGTCGACGGTGACATCGACAAGGGTTTCGCGGATTCCGACATTGTCCTCGAGGGCGAGATGAACATGGGCGGTCAGGAGCAGTTCTACTTCGAGACGAATGTGTCGCTGTCGACACCATATGAAGGTGGGATCAAGGTCATTGCGTCAACGCAGGCGGCCGCCAAGACCCAGTCGCTTGTTGCGCGTGTTCTTGGACTCCGGGACAATCTCGTCACGTGCGCGACGAAGCGCATCGGCGGCGGCTTTGGTGGCAAGGAGACCCGCAGCGTGTTTGTCTCGTGCGCGGCTTCGGTTGCAGCGTATGTGATGAAGCGGCCTGTCAAATGTCTGCTCGAGCGTCATGTGGACATGCTAGCGAGTGGAGGGCGTCATCCGTTCTACGCCAAGTACAAGGTGGGTGCGACCAAGGAGGGCAAGATCTTGGCGCTTGACGTGGACATCTACAACAATGCGGGGTACTCGATGGACCTTTCGCTTGCCGTGATGGACCGCGCATTGTTCCACTGCGACAACGCGTACAACATCCCGAACACGCGCGCCAACGGCACCGTGTGCCGCACGAATCTGCCCACGAACACAGCGTTCCGCGGCTTCGGTGGGCCGCAGGGCCTCATGATTGCGGAGACGTACATTGATCACATTGCGCGCACGCTGAAGCTGGCGCCGGAAGAAGTGCGCTGGCGCAACATGTATGTGCAAGGCGATGTGACGCACTACGGCCAACCGCTGGAGGACTTCGACATTCGCACACTGTGGCAGCACACGATGGAACGAAGTGCCTTCCATGAGAAGAAGCAGCAGGTGGCCGAGTTCAATGCTGCGAACCGCTGGAAGAAGCGCGGGGTGGCGATCGTCCCGTGCAAGTTCGGCATCAGCTTCACGTCCAAGTTCATGAACCAGGGCGGTGCGCTCGTGCACGTTTACGCGGACGGGAGCGTGCTCATTTCACACGGTGGTGTCGAAATGGGGCAGGGTCTGCACACGAAGGTGATTCAGGTGGCGGCCCGCGCGTTCGGCATCCCGCACGAGCAGGTGCACATCGAAGAGACGAGCACGAGCAAGGTGCCCAACTCCCAACCGTCCGCCGCATCGATGAGCACGGACTTGTATGGCATGGCGACGTTGGACGCGTGCGAGCAGATCCTCGCACGCCTCGAGCCCATTCGGACGCGGCTTGGGCCAGATGCGCCGTTCAGCGCCGTCGCCAACGCCGCGTACTTCGACCGCATCAACCTGTCGGCACAGGGCTTCTACATTGTCCCCAACGAGCGCTGCGGCTACGACTTTGCAAAGAGTGTGGCGGAGAACGCCGCCGGCGGAACAGCGTTCAACTACTACACGACGGGCATCGCGTGCACTGTCGCAGAGCTCGATGTGCTCACCGGGGACTTCCACATGGAGAGCGTCGACCTGCTGATGGACCTGGGAGCAAGTATCAACCCTGCGATCGACATCGGGCAGGTCGAGGGTGCCTTCATGCAGGGCTTTGGGCTGTACGCCCTCGAGGAGCTGGTTTGGGGCGACGACTCGCACCCGTGGGTGAAGCGCGGCCACCTCTTCACCCGCGGCCCAGGCGCCTACAAGATCCCAAGCGCTAACGACCTGCCACTCCAGTTCAACGTGTGGCTCGAGTCCAACTCGAAGAACCGCTTCGCCGTGCACTCGAGCAAAGCAGTGGGCGAGCCGCCCCTCTTCCTCGGGTCCAGCGCACTCTTCGCAGTCAAGGAAGCCATCTATGCCGCGCGCAAGGACGCCGGCATTGAGGGCTACTTCGTGCTGCGCAGTCCCGTGACGGCCGAGCGCGCGCGCATGGCCTGCGCCGACGAGATGCTCGCCAAGGTCTTCGATGCGCGCGGCGGCGACATGGCCACCTTCCAGCCCAACGGCAGCTTTTGAGCGTGCGATCACCTTCATCGAGTGCGGTAGATCGCCTGCTTGTCTTCCCAGGCGCGTTGGCGCTCCATATCTATTCTGTGTGCGGTGGGCTGTCGAGAAACGTGAGCGAATGCCAAGGTGTGAACTGCATATGGCTCGACGCATCCGTGGTGTCGGGCGACTGCAATCAATGATTCCATCACTCGAGTCTTCAAGTCGTCGCTCCCTGCAGTGGTCATGGAACGACTCGGCTTCATGTGGAAATGCCGTTCTGGGTTTACAACCCCAACATGCAGTTAATGCTCTCACCGACTCATTGACGTGGCGCGCAGGCCTCCTCATGTGGACGTCGCGTAACTGGGGCACATGCAGAGGCCGCGATCGTACTCGGCGCCGACGAGGAACTCGACATCGGGCACGGAGGACGAGATGCGGTAGAGCTGGTCGAGTTCATCATCAACACGCACGCGTCAGTCGTTTGTCCACCACGAACAGCGCCGAGTGAGAGAGATCGACAGCGAACGAACCTTATGCGTGCCCCAGGTGATGGAGCCCGTGACGGTCGCATTGATGCGGAAGATGAGCTCGTTGTTGCGGAAGTCCGACCAGAGCGCGTACGACTCGGCGACGGTCGGCGGCTTGATCTGGATGGGGGCGATGATGTCGCTGATCGCCCCCGCGGCGGTCTCCCACGGCGTCGAGAGCTCCCACATGCCCACGTAGGTGCCCTTGTGGTAAATATCGGCGCGGCCCGACTCGAGCACGAAGCCGAAGCGGTTCTCGTTGATGACGCTGATCAGCACCTGGTAGTTGATCGTCGGCTCCAAGTGGCGCAGGCTCTGCAGGATCGACTCCCACTCGAACTCGCGGTTGCACACGTTGTAGTCCGGGATGCGCGGGTAGAACATGAGCGCGAAGATCGTCACGCCAAGGAGCGTCCCCAGCCAGCCCAGCCGCCAGAAGAACGTCGACCAGTTGAACTCGTGTTCCTCCCTGCGCGCACAAGAGTTGAGCGTCACTACTGAGCCACTCGGTCACCATGCAAAGACACAACTCACCGCTCGTATCGCGACTCGAGCCGGTCAAGCGCGTCGTCATCCTGGTCGTTATGGAAGGTCACCACTCCCTCTTCTGCTAGCAGCAGCGGCTGCACCTGGTCGCTTGACGCGTCCGATCTGCAGAACGCACACATCGCTCAGTATAATCTCCTTCTTGACGAGTGGACCGGACCACCGTACCCTGCAGTCGCCTTCTTCTTCTGCTGCTTGCGCTTCTTCTTGCTGTCGCGGATCGCCGACACGGCCGCCGCCTGGCGCGAGGGCGGCGACCGGCGGCGGCAAAAGACCGTGCAGATAGCCGAGATGCCGCACATGCAGCACGTCAGTGTCACCACGAGACACAGCACCGCAATGACCACGGACGGCGGCGGCCCGTAGCCCACGTGCTGCGGCGTCTTCCTCTCGCAGTCTGCGCACATGTCTGCCGTGTAAGACACGCCACTCCCAACCGCGTCGCCAACCTGGACGGAAGCGTACCCGACAGGTGGTGGCACTGGCCGATGCCCGTGGCGCACCCGTGCGGCGAGAGGATCGCGTGGCACTCAAAGTCCGACTCGCAGAAGTGGCAGAAGGAGCTCGCGTTCAGGCACGAGTCGCACGTCTTGTAGCTCGCGCAGGCGTCTTCAACCGTCGGGTCGAACGCCCCGGGCGACGCGGGCGACAGCAGCGCCGCCGGGTCGAACACCGCGCCATCCGCACCCACAGGAGCAGCAGCAGCGGCAGTATTAGCAGCAGCAGCAGCCAGCGCGAGCGCCGCCGTCAGCGCCGCCGTCAGCGCGGCCGCCAGCGAGCGCATTCTGAGGGACCGACGCCGACCGACGCGCTGGGTTGACTGGGATTCGTTATGTGGTCACGGAAGGTGACCGAGAAGAACGAAAAAAATCTTCAACCAACATTGTTGTTCCCTCCCCGTAATCAGGTTACAAACGCTATCACAGGATCATGTGATCTCTAACTAGCGTGGGACACACTAATACACGATAGAGCCCTGTATTGGGGTGAGTAGCGGTGCGCGGTCCGGATTGCCTGCCCTCGACCGGTTGCGCGCCAAATAACCAGGAGAAACACCTTCAGCCGCCTCGGAAGAGGGGGAAAGGGCCGGCGAGAAGGGACGCGCGCGCTTGACGGGCGGACGGCGCGGCTCCAGGGTCTTCCAGGGTCTCTCGGGCGTCTGTGTAGGTGAGAGACGCGTGCTGCGGGGTGGGGAGCCGGCCGTGGGCGGTCGCGGCGCGGCGCTGACGGTCTGACAGTCTCTTGGCGGTCTCCTGCTGTCCAGAAAGGCGGGACTTGTGAGTGTGCTTGAGGAGGAACGAGCATGGCGCGCGGAGAGGGCGCGGCGAAGGAGAGCCGCGCGGACTGGGTGGCGGTGGAGGCGCAGTTCCAGCATGCGGCGGCGGCGCAGCCCGCCAAGGCCAAGAGCGCGTACAACTTCTTCCAGAAGCACGTGATGGCCGACGTGCGGCAGGTGCTGGCGGCGCGCGCCGAGGAGAACGGCGAGACGCTCGAGCTCGGGTCCATCGCGCGGGAGGTGAGCGCGCGCTGGCAGCAGCTGTCGGCCGTCGAGCGGGAGGAGTTCAACGAGCTCGCGGCCGCCGACAAGGCGCGCTACGAGGAGGAGTGCCGCGCGCGCGACGAAGAAGTCGAGGCCGAGCGCAAGCGCAAGCGCGAGGAAATGTACGCCACGGTGGAGGGCAGGCGCGAGCGCAAGAAGGTGTGTGCTCGTTCTACTGCTACTAGCTGTGGCACATGCGTTGGTTGATTGCTCATCCAGTCCTCTATGCGTCGTGTGATAGGCGCCAGCGGCGGAGGAGGTGAAGCCGAAGCGCTCGCACCCGCCGCGCGAGCTGTCGGGGAAGCAGCTGGAGGCCAAGCGTCTTCGGGAGGAGATCCGCCAGCAGGAGATCGAGGAGCGCGACGAACTCAAGGCCGAAGAGAAGCGGCAGAAGGAGGAGCTCGCCCAGAAGAAGTCGGACATCGCTTCGGCGCGACTCAAGTACTTGCTTTCCCAGAGCGACATCTTTGCGCATTTCAGCGGCAAGGTGAACAAGAAGAAGTCGAAGAAGAAGGACGCTGAGGACGACAAGAAGCTGAAGAAGCGCACGGAGCACGAAGAGGACGAAGACCTCTTGCACGACAAGCACGACATCGTGCGACTGACGAAGCAGCCGTCGTGCATCAAGTTCGGCACGATGCGCGCGTACCAGCTGGAAGGGTTGAGCTGGATGGTCAACCTGGCGCACCAGGGCATCAACGGCATCCTGGCGGACGAAATGGGTCTCGGCAAGACCTTGCAGACCATCTCCGTCCTCGCGTACTTCTACGAGTTCGAGAACATTTCCGGGCCGCACATCGTGCTTGTTCCCAAGTCGACGCTCAGTAACTGGCTGGCTGAGTTCAAGCGCTGGTGCCCAGCGCTTCGCGCGGTCAAGTTCCACGGCACCAAAGAGGAGCGACAGCAGGTTATCCAAGACGTGCTGTGCCCTGGTCTGTCGGACAAGAAGCGCAAGTTCGATGTCTGTGTGACCACCTTTGAGATGTGCCTGAAGGAGAAGACGGCTCTGTGCAAGTTCGCGTGGCGCTACCTCATCATTGACGAAGCCCATCGCATCAAGAACGAGACGTCGCAGTTTTCGACCGTGGTGCGCATGCTCGAGACCCAGCACCGACTGCTGCTCACGGGCACTCCGCTGCAGAACAACCTTCACGAGCTGTGGGCGTTGCTCAACTTCTTGCTGCCTGACGTGTTCGCATCCTCGCAGGAGTTTGACGAGTGGTTCAACCTGGACGTCGACGACGACGAAGCCAAGAAGCAGATGATCAGTCAATTGCACAAGATCCTGCGACCATTCATGCTGCGCCGCCTGAAGGCGGACGTGGAAAAGAGCCTCCCGCCGAAGAAAGAGACGCTGCTGTTTGTCGGCATGTCGGCCATGCAGAAGGCGCTGTACAAGTCCCTTTTGCTGCGTGACATGAACACGATCACTGGAGGCGCGGCGGGCGTGTCAAAGAGCGCGCTGCAGAACATCGTCATGCAATTGCGGAAGTGCTGCGGACACCCGTACTTGTTTGAAGGCCAGGAAGACCGATCCCTGGACCCGCTGGGCGACCACGTGATTGACAACTGCGGCAAGATGGTGCTCATGGACAAACTGCTGAAGAAGCTGAAGCAGCGTGGTTCGCGAGTGCTGATCTTCACCCAGATGACGCGCATCCTGGACATCATGGAGGACTTTTGCCGCATGCGCCAGTACGAGTACTGCCGTATCGACGGCCAGACGACGTACGAGGACCGTGAGTCGTCGATCGAGGAGTACAACCGCCCAAACTCGTCCAAGTTCCTGTTCTTGCTGTCGACGCGTGCTGGCGGCCTCGGGATCAACCTGTACACTGCGGACGTTGTCATTTTGTACGACTCGGACTGGAACCCTCAGGCCGACTTGCAAGCTCAGGACCGCGCGCATCGCATTGGCCAGAAGAAGGAAGTGAACGTGTACCGCTTGGTGACAGCCGACTCGGTCGAGGAAAAGATCATCGAGCGCGCTCAGCAGAAGCTGAAGCTTGACGCCATGGTGGTGCAACAGGGGCGTCTCCAGGAGAAGCAGGCCAAGCTGAGCAAGAACGACATGCTCGAGATGATTCGCTTCGGTGCAGACCAGGTGTTCCGCGCGACTGACTCAATGATCACGGACGAAGACATTGACGCGATCTTGGCAAAGGGTGAGCAGCGAACAGAGGAGATGAAGCAAAAGTTGCAGGCCCACGACAAGGGCGACCTGCTTGACTTCAAACTGGACGGCGGCGGCATCCAGAACTACGATGGCGTCGATTACTCGAAAGAGAAGGAGCGCCAAGAAGAGCTGAAGCGTCTCGCGGAAGCCGAGTTTGCCAAGACGATGACTGCGGGTATTGGCAAGCGTGAGCGCCGCGCAGTCATGCGCCAGAGCCTTGCTGGCCCAGAGTCGAACCGGCGCGCCAACGCAAAACAGAAGCAGCTGCCGAAGGCTCTTCGTTTGCCGCGCATGGACGAGTGGCAGTTCTACAACCGGCGCCGCTTGCTGGAGCTGCACGACATTGAGTGCGCCAATTACGAACAGGCCAAGACCGAGATGGACAAGCCTCCGCTTCCACCTCATGCGCAGTATCTGAGCGAAGAAGAGCTAGCAGAGAAGGAGAACCTGCTGCGTGAAGCCTTCGGGGACTGGAACAAGCCGCAGTTCTTCCTGTTTATCAAGCTGCTGGCTCGTTACGGCCGCGCAAATGTAGAGGCAGTTGCCCGCGAGATGATGAAGCCGCTGGACGAGGTGCAGCGCTACGCCGAGGTTTTCCTGTCGCGCGGACCGGAGGAACTCGGTGACTGGCCTAAAATCCTCAAGTCGATCGAGAAGGGCGAGTCCAAGCTGCTGGAGATTGAGCGCTTGACAGCCGAGACGGCACGAAAGGTTGAGCGGTACGCGAATCCTTGGGAGGAGATGCCGATCAACTACCAGGGCAAGGGCGGCAAGGTGTTCACGGAGGAGGAGGACCGCGTGCTGCTGTGTCTCGTCAACAAGTTTGGCTACGGCGCGTGGGATCGCATCAAGCAGGAGATTTGCAGCCTCGAGATGTTCGCGTTCGACTACTACCTTCGGTCGCGCACCCCCGCGGAGATTGGTCGTCGCTGCGACTCGTTGATGCGTATCTGCGAGAAGGACAATGCCGACTTGGAGACGAAGGAGAAGAAGGAGCACGACATGCGCGTCGTGTTGCAGCGACAGCGCGACGATCTGGACGCGCGCCTCGCGACTGCGCGCGACGATCTGAAGCGCCACCAACAGCGCGTTGACGAGCTTATCATGAAGGAAGCCAAGCGCATGCAAGCTCAGCGTGAGGCGAAGCGCACCAAAAAGCGCAAGGAGCGCGACGAGAACGAAGTGGGTGTCGATCAGCACAAAGAAGCTCTCGCGTCGTTCCTGCTCAAGTCGACCATCATGGACGCGGCGAAGGTCGCGCTCGACTTTTGTGCGCTTATCAAGGAGGAGAAGGGCCTCGAGCTGCAGCCGTCGTACGTGCTCAAGAAGATTCGGCAGATTGCGGTGCCGCTCGATAATGTGTCCAAGGGCCAGCTGGCGTGGATGCTCAAGGAGCAGGAGGATGGCGTGCGCGACGGAGTGCGCGAGGAGGAGGACGAGGACGAGGATCACGAGGGCGGAGTGAAGAAAGAGGCGAAGGTGGCGAAGCGCGAGAATATGACAGACGTGGCCGATTCACCTGATCGCAAGGTCAAGTCGGAAGATGCCGTCGACGAATCACCCAGCTCAAACCGCCTGCCCAAGTCTCCGTGGTCGCCGTCCGCAATGAAGCAGAAGTCGTCGTCGGGCTCGGCGACGAAAGTGAAGAAGGAGAAGAAGCCGAAGCCCAGCGGCCGGCTGAGCGCGATCCGGAAAGCGCGCAGCGCGTACGTCCTGTTCAGCGTCGCGCACCGCCAAGAAGTGAAGCAGACGCTGCCGCCTGGTGCCCAAATGGTGGACGTGATGGCCAAGCTGCTCGAGATTTGGCAAGGCATGTCCGAGGCCGACAAGGCGCCGTGGGTTGAGGCTGCCGCTCAAGACAAGCGCCGCTACGAGCTGGAGATGAACGAGGCGGCGGCGTAGATCCGTCTGCGCGTGGACGCGTGGACGTGTGCGGTAAGCCGCTGCCTGGCTTCGGTGGATGTGCCCACAACCTGACGATGTTGTGGTCGCAGTGGCCGACGCCCCGCGCTTTCGTCGCCGTCGTGAACGACGCAAGCGGTGCTGTTTCTTCCCCAATAGTGGTCTTGGCTTGCTCTTGGTTTGAAGGTTTCCTTGTGAAGAACAGCAAATGCACATGATGTATCCGAGCACTCAAGTCGTAGGCAGCATCCGTTCCTCCTGTTCCTCCCGTTGCTGGGCCAGCCTGCTGAGCCAGTCCGCGGCGACGTATCGCTGCTGCCTCCTGGCGAACGGGATCAGGTCGTCCAGCTCGAGAAGCCTGGGGTTGGTCGCATCCAGCCACTCGAGCACCTCGACGCTGTTGTTGCTGACGGCCGAGAGCACCGCGCGCACCGTGCACCCGGCCGACTTGCCGTAGTGCTCGTGCAGGAACCGCAGCAGGGGCAAGTTGTTGCGCCGGGCGGCCGCGTCGAACGCTCGGACCGAGCAACCCTCGCTGCGGTGTGCCTGCAGCCAGTAGACGACGTGGTCGAACCCGCAGAAGACGGCGTGGTCCATGGCGCTCGTGGTGCAGCCCTCGCTCCTGTGGCGGTGCAGGTACTCGACCACCTCGAGGTGTCCGTTGCCCGCCGCGCCGTCCATCGCGCGCCGCGTGCAGCCTTCGCGGCGGTTCTCGTGCAGGAACTTGACGACTTGGAGACTCCCCAGCGCGGCCGCGTCGTCCATGGCGGCCGTGGTGCAGCCTTCCGGCCGGTTCTCATGCAGGAACTCGACCACCTCCAAGTGCCCACTCGCGGCTGCCGCGTCCATCGCGTCCGGCTCCCACCGGAGCGCGGGGAAGTGTGCGTGGATGAACTGCACCACGTCCAGGCGGCTCGAGCCGGCGACGAGCGTCGCGTCTGACGGCAGGCATTCCCCTCCCAGCGCGTGCTGCGCGAGCCACTCGGCGACCTCCAGGAGCTCCTGGCGCAGCACCCAGCGCATCGTCCAGGACTCACAGCCCACCGACGGGTAGTGCTCGTGGACCCACCGCACGACGTCGAGCCGCCCGGCGCCCGCCGCGCCCGTCATGGCCGCGCGACTGCAGCCCTCGCTGCGGTGTCGGCGCAGCCACTCGAGCGCCTGCAGCTGTCCGTGAGCCGCCGCCACGTCCATCACGTCGCTCGAGACGGCCACGCGGCGGCGGAGCCGCCTCGGGAAGTACGCGTGCAGCCACTGCAGCACGTGCAGAAGCCCGCGCGCGGCCGCGGACTGCATGGCCTTGTCCAGCCGCTTGGCCTCGCGAGACGCCCACCGGCGCTTCTCTCTGCGCGCGCGCAGCATGCGCCGCGTGTCCGTCTGCGGCACGCGCAGCTCGTCCCAGCGGCCCGGCGAGTCGACGAAGGCCTCCACGCGCTCGCAGACCTCTCGGCACGCGTGCAGCGCGCCGTGGGAGCGCGCGACCACCTCGACGCAGGTCAGCATGGCCCGCTGCTTTCGCTGCTTGTTCGGTTGTGAGTTGGGAGCGCAGAAGCGCGCGCGTTAGGTGCGCTTTGGATAGGTACAGTGATGCTTCACCCGCACTTTACGGATCGTGGAATCAAGACATTTTGCACAGTGAATACGTACTTAGTCTCGGAGTGATGCGAACTTAATTATGTTGAATTGTGAGTGCTGGTCAGGGAAACCCGCATCTTTCATCGTTTTGCCTGCCGCTCACTTTGGTTTCCTCGAGCACGAAGACCAGGAAAGAAGGAGGAGGAGAAGAACGCGAGGACAGCGCAGTACCGTGGGCGGAAAGGACGACCGAGCGGTGTGGATGGCGCCAGGGACGGCGGGCAAGCGCGTGGATGGCGCGCCGAAGCAGCAGCAGCAACAGCAGAAGAAGAAGAAGCAGAAGGCCAAGCCCAAACAGGGCGATCGTGGTGGTGGCGAGCGCGTCGTGCTGCGGTGGGAGGCGGTGGAGGAGGACGTGATCGAGGTGACGGCCGCTCCGATGGTGCCAGGCGGGAAGGCTGCCAGCGCGAACCCGAAGAAGAAGAAGAAGAAGCAGGCGAAGAAGCTGAAGGAAGGAAAGGTGGTGCAGGGCGACACGTTCGACGACGACGCGCTGGTCGGGATCAGCGACGAGGAGGAGGAAGAGGAGGAAGAGGATGGAGTCTTTGGTGGGAGCAAGTTCGTCATGCTCGACATGGAGGACGGCCTGGAGCAGCTGGTGATCGAGGCGTCTGGGTTGAGCATTGGAGGGTCGACATTGGCGAAGAAGCCGTCAAAGCCCAAGAACAAGGCGAAGAAGAAGAAAGACAAGGCATCCAAAGAAGACCCGGCGCCGCGAAATGCGTTGACGGCGGTGGACAACGCATCGACCCTTGAAAGACCCAAGAGCGCTGCAGGAAAAGCTAATGCCAGAGCCGGTGGGTCCAAGAAGAACTCTGCTGACCGCAGTACTAGCACTGGGAAGCAGAAGGCCGAGGTGGACGGGAAGAAAGCGCCAGCGGTGGATACAAACATCAAGAAGAAGCCAAAGAAGAAGGGTAACAATCCTCCAAACACTGCGCCAAATGGCACTCGGGTGGACGAGAAGAAAAAGCCCAGCGACCTGGACTCACCCAAGCCGGATTCTGCCCCAGGTGACAAGCCGAAGCGCGAGCTGCGAGCCCGTGGCCGCACCACTGAGCAAGGTGGGCGAGCCAATGGCGACGCCGACAGCAAGACTGTGTACACGGACTACCTCGCGCGCGATGTCGTCACCCGCGGCCTAGAGGACGGATCGCTCTTACAGGGCAAGCTGCGAGTCAACGCGATGTACCGGATGGACGGCTACGTCACTGTTGACGGGATCCCAATGGATATTCTCGTGAAGGGCATGGCGGATCGGAACCGCGCAGTGGACGGAGACTTGGTAGCGATCAAGCTACATCCTGAAGAAGAGTGGAAGGCTTTGGGCGATGCCCGTGACGACGTGAAGGCGATTGCTTCGGTGCAAGCGACTCTGCCAGGGCCGCCTGCAAAGCCAGAGATCGACGCAAACGCTCTTCATTCGCTGTGGCGTCCGAATGTTGACTCGTCCAAGTGCATTATCCGCAGTACCGAGGACACGGAGAACAATGGCAGCGACGTGAACAGCAAACTGAAGGAAGAAGTCGCAAAAATCAACGAGCGAGCTCGCAAGACCCGATCTCGACCGACGGCGACGGTGGTGTTTGTGCTGGCGGCTGGAAACTCTGGCGGCTTCATTGGTTGCTTGGAGCCAAGGAACAAGATGACGGATGTGGACGCGTCGCTTCCGTCAGAAGACGCCTATGCGTACTTCAACGCGCATGACCAGAGGTTGCCTCGGCGGATTCAGATTCCGCGGCTCCAGCTACCGGACGAGTTCATTCGTCGCCCCGTGGTGTATTCCAAGACGATGCTGTGCTTTTGCCGCATCAAGACGTGGTCGACGCAGTACCGGAGCCCGAAGGGCGAGTTCGTGAAGACGGTGGGCGAGTACACTGGCATCGACACTGGCATCTCTGCCATCCTGTCCAAGAACGATTTGCAGGCGCACACCCTCGACTTTAGCAGCGCTATTCTTGAGGAGCTGGACGTGAAGTACGGCACGAGCGGGGAGAAGTGGGATATTTCTGACGAGGAAGCGGTCAAGCGGCGTGACTTCCGCGACTATCAGATCTTCAGCATCGACCCGTACAACGCGCGCGACTTGGACGACGCGCTGCACATTCGCGCGCTGGATGACGCGCGGACGACGTTCGAAATCGGCGTGCACATTGCGGACGTAACGCATTTCGTCGAACACAACTCGCTGCTGGACAAAGAAGCCCAATCCCGCGCGACGAGCGTTTACTTGCCGAATCGAGTGCTGCCGATGCTGCCACGCATTCTGTGCGAGAAGCTGTGCTCCTTGCAGCCTCAAGTCGATCGTTTGGCTTTCTCGGTCGTCTGGCAAATGAACATCGACGGCACGCTGGTCGAGGGAGCGGAGCCGTGGTTCGGCAAGTCGATGATCCGGTCGTGCTGCAAGCTCGACTACGGTTCGGCCCAAAAGATGCTGGATGGGACGATCAGTAGCGACAAGCTGGACGAGTGGGAAGCTGACCGCCGGCCGATTCCAGGGGCGAATCCAGCCATCACGAACGCCAGCGTCATCCAAAGTGTCAAGGACCTGTGGGCGATCGGCGAGAACCGGCGCGCGATGCGCTTCGACACTGGCGCGATCAGTCTGAACGACATCAAGCTCGTGTTCACGCTGGACCAGAAGGGCAACCCGACGCGGTTCGGCTCATACCAGATCAAGGACAGCAACCGCCTAGTCGAGGAGTACATGCTTCTCGCAAACTTTCTGGTCGCGCAGAAGCTGCTCCAGGCGCATGGTCCTTTAGCGTTCATTCGTCACCACCCGGCGCCAGTCGAGCGCGCGATGGAGCTGGCACTGGGAGCGTTGAAGGAGCAGTCCATCGAGATTGATGCCTCGGCCACGAAACGCTTATCGGACTCGCTTGATCGCGTCCGGCGCGAGCATGGTGACACAGTGTTTGCGATCGTCCAGGCGATGCTGATCAAGCCTATGAAGCCGGCGGAGTATATGGTGGCAGGCAACGGCGCATCACCGGAGTCGTGGCGCCACTACGCGCTCAACATCCCGTACTACACGCACTTCACGTCGCCCATCCGCCGGTATGCGGACGTGGTCGTGCACCGCCTGTTGCAGGAAAGCGTGACGAGCGATCCCCTGACATCGGACAACGTGAGTGCGCGGCTGATCGAGTTCACATCCATCGCGCAGAACTGCAACGACAAGAAGATGGCGGCCAAGGCGGCCGAGAAGGAGTGCGACGAGGTGTTCTTGTGCGCGTACATCAAGCACCTGGGCTCTGTCGACGTCACGGGCGTCGTCATGAGCTCGGGGCAGCAGAGCTTCACAGTGTACATCATGGAGCTGGGGGTCGAGCGCCGCCTGTTCCTCAAGGACCTACACATCACAGGCGCATGGGACGAGAAGGCCAAGGAGCTGACCATCCAACTGCCGACAACCAAGAACAAGGCGAAGAAGAAGAGCAAGCAGCGTCGCCGCAAGGAGAGCAATGGCGAGCAGAAGGAAGAGGAAGAGGAGGAGGAGAAGAAGGACGACACGCTCTCGTCTCCCGCATCGCCCGCCATCGACGCGAGCGCCGAGGGAGACGAGGAAGCGCTGCCTCTGCCGCCACAACGGCTGCGCCTCGCGTTCATGACGCAGCTGAAGCTCAAGATGTCGGCGACGACCAAGATGCCGCTGGCGCTCACGTTCGCGCTGGTTGGCGCCGACCGCCCCGTGTAGAGTAGTAAGGCGTTCAAGCGACGTAGTCGTGCAGTCGCTAGTTCGTTTGTGTATTATCGTGCGTCCCGGACGGAGGAGCACCTCGACCCTCCTCCAAGCGGACCTGTCAATGCAAAAGCAAAGCCACGAGGCTGCCACCCCACTCGCCACCTCGCAGTTAGCGGAACTGGGACTTGAGCACGAGCAGGCGGCCGTCGATGGCGTCGACCTCGACGTCGCAGATGGTGCGCAGGATGTCTTTGAGCAGCGCCTTGTCGTTGTCCGTCACGATGAGCTTGCGCAGCTTCTTGAGCAGGTCGCGCGTGCGCATGCGGCCGCCGTAGCGCATGAGCTCCTGCTGCACGCCGGCCTCCGTCAGCCGCGTCGTCGTGTTGGACGCGCCGGCGCCAGGCTTGGGCTTGGTCGGCGTCTCCTCCTTGCCCTTGACCGCGCTCGACACCTCGTCGATTGGCCGCTTGCGGCTGCCGGCGCCGTTCGCACCCGCGCCGTTCGCCCCGCCGTCAGCGTTCCCGCTCTTGCCGCCGTCCGCCGCGCCATTCGCCGCCTTGTCCCCTGCGCCGCTGCCCGCCGCCGCGCCGGTCTTGCCGCTGGCGTCGCCGGACGCCGGGGCCGCGTCCGACCGGTCGTGGATGATGTTGCCGCCCAGGTCGCGCTTGAGGCTGTCCATATCCTTGGCCGAGAAGTTCTCGTCCTCGTCCTCGTCCTCGCCGTCGTCGCCCTTGTCGTTGACGGCGTCCAGCATCTCGCCGCTCTGCGCGCGCTTGAGCAGGTCCTTCATGGCCTGACCCGTCTCCGTGAGCTTGCCCGTGCCTTCGGGGTCGACCTCAAACTCGTCCTCCTCCGAGTCGGACGGCAGCCCCTTGACGTCGTCGTGGTCGATCTCGGCCTCGCTCTCGTCGTCGTCGAACTTCTCGTCAAAGTCCCCGCCATCCTCGCCCGTCGGCGCGCCTTCCTCGGTCTTCTTGGGGGCTCGCGCCACGCGGCGCGGCCGACTCTCGCTGACCGCGAACAAGTCGTCGCCCTCGGCCTTGGGCTTGGCGCCGGCCCTCGCGCCGCCGCCCACGGCGCCCGTGCGCATGCGCGGGGCGCTGATGGCGTCTCCGCCGGCGTCCGGCTTGTCCTCGCCCGCGAGCTTGTGCTTCATGAGCCAGCGCTCGACGGCGCGCTTCTTCTCGTTGTTCAGGTCCTCGGCCTCGTCGAGCGTCAGCGTGCGGTAGTTGAGCGGCTTCTTGAAGCGGAACCACTGCTCCACGGGCATGACCGAGAACTCGTCGTTGTGCCGGTTCTTGACCAGCAGCATGTACGTCGACTGCTGCCCGCCCTCGAACGCGCCGACGAACTTGTTCTTGCCCTCCTGGTCCTCGATCACCCAGCCGGCCGTGCGCGTGTCCTTGCGCCGCCGCCGCCGCCGCTTGCGCAGCGCGGGGTTGTACCCCACGGGCTCCTCGTCCTTCTTCTCCTCGTCCTCGCTCGGCACGCGCTCCGGCTCCGGGTACATCATGACGGGCTGCGGACACGCGCTGAACGTCGGCACCTGCGGCACGTCGAAGCGCGCGATGTTGTACCGCTTGATGGACGGCGTCGCGCGCAGCACTAGCGTGTCCGGGATCGACGGTGCCTTGGGCTTGGCCGCTGACAGGGCGGCGGTGGGCCGGGCGGCCCCGGGACGCGTCGAGGTCGCGCGCTGCATGTCGGGGGGGATCGCGGACCTTCCGCTCCAATTTGATACTGGCTCACTCTTGGAGGGCGGGAGCGGGTCGTTTCCAGGCGAGGGGACTTTTGTTCGGGTGGGGAGGGTAGATGGTTGGGAACCGAGCGTTTGGTACAGACTAACCTCCCAATAAGTCGATACAAGCTTTGCATAACTCCAGACCGTCGCAACAACTCTGCGTGCACCACAACAACAGCCACCAACACACACGAAGCTGTCTATGCTGCCCGACCATCGAGCGCTTGACTCTTGACGATGACGGCAGGCGAAGTCCGACACGGAGCCCTTCCCAAAACTTTCATTCGGGAATTTGCCAGCCTTCGTTCACAGCAGCCCATCGACCAGCCTAACCGGTCGTTGCCGCTGCTGCCGTAGGCTCCTCAAGCTCTCGACTCCAAG
>JAADYB010000096.1:0-43668 GCA_023338075.1 Phytopythium litorale
ACACGTCACAGACGCTCTGCCCAATGACCACCAAGCAGCTCAAGCTCGACGACGTTGCCGGCATTCTCGCCACCAACGCGCGGGGTTTCAAGGGCGACGCAATGGAGGAAGCGGACGCCAGTTTCAGGGCCGACCACTCAAGCAGCTGCTTGGGAGAAGACCGGCTTCCGAGGAGCTCTGCTGCGCGATCTGCGTCCTGAGCCGAGCCCTGAGCCGAGCTCTGAGCCGAGCTGGGCAAGGGCGAGGGCGTCGAGCTCGACGAGTGCGGCGTCTGCGGCCACCCGACCAATGTGGAGTGGGGTTATCCACGTACCCGGTGACAACCTCTGCTCGCTTGGATTCCTTGTCGTCAGCGAAGCTCACAAACAGACCCCCTAGTCCCTTCAATATTCAAGGGCGGTTTATCCATGAGAACGACGCCTTGGACACGACGGAGGGCTGTGGTGGCTGCCACCAGGTGTCCTGATGCCTGCCCGGTAGCATCGTAGCGGCTGCCGCAAGCCTTGGACAATGGCCGACCTGATACTCAAAGACTTGCTCGCTCCCAATCTGTCGCCCGTCGACTCGATCGCACACGGCGGCGCGCCGTGACGGCGGCCGAGGGGCTGCGTCTGCTATCAGGACGGACGGAGGTGGCGAGTGTCCAAGTGTTGTTCGTGATGCAGAGGCACGCTTCAAGTGCGGCCTCCAGCAGGGAGTATTGTCGTTATCCAGTGAGTACCCAGCCACTGCAAACCTCATGGCTACATCACTTCAGCGGATCGCCGTCTTGACGTGAATTTCCGGTGGTCTTCAATGCGGACGGAAATTTGCTTGCGTTCCTCAAGCTCATGCCTGGCCACTCCCCTCACCTCCTCGGATTCTGTGGCGCCTCAATCGCTGGATCGACGCTGTCCGCACTGTTGCCTCCGCCACAATCCCCAAAGATGCACTTCGTCAGCGACGCGACCACGTCAAGACAGCTAGGTTGGTGAACTGCCTAGAGTGGACGCTCGGTCTCTCGTCTCCGTCTTGTGTTCATCTTGGGTCAAAATTGACGACTGGGACGTGTGCAGCGCTTCGAGGGCAAAGACCGGGGCAAGCGACCAAGCCATGCAAAGATCCGGCGACCATTGGGCTGGCACATGGTGATCGGGCCAACAGTCGTGGTATCTTTGCGGCGACCGGTCGGTCATCACCAGGGCTCTCTGAACGCTCACAACCCCGGGGTCTGCACGAGCCTCACTCCATCGACCTCCCGACCACCGACTGCCTCGATCCGTGTTCTCTGTGGCGCGTCGTCAGCCACGCGCGTCTTCTTCACAGCTGACCGACCGACGCTAGCTTCATCCTCAACCGAATGCGGTCGCTCCTGCTGTGGCCGCTGCTGCTGCTGGCCGCAAGGCCCATCGCGCGCGCCGCCATCTCTGGTACATCCACCCGTCCTCTTCGTTTCCCCCCTGACAGCACTCTCGACTGACATTTACACATGACTGGCAGTGCCCTCGACGCCGCTGAACGTGGCGCTGGGCGTCGTGAGCCAGGATGCGCTGCAGGTCTCGTGGGCTCCACCCGCGCGCGACGGCGGCGCGCCAGTGTCGTCCTACCTGGTCGAGTGGGACCCGGACCCGGGCGTGCGCGAGGTGCAGGTCGTGCGCTCGGCGGCCAACACAGGTGCCAACGAGGTGCAGACCGTGCAGACGCTGGCTGCGGACGTGGACGAGGTGCAGGTCATCACCACAGCAGCCGCTGCGGTCGCTGAAGTCCAGACCATCACCACCAGTGCCGCGCCGGGTGAGACGCTCGGCGGCGTCTTCACGCTCGAGCTCGACACCACCAGCAGCGGCGGCAGCAAGCAGCGCTCGGGCGTCATCGCATTCGACGCGCAGCCAACTGGAGACCGCGCGAGTGTCGCCGAGATCCTGCGCGCCATGAGTAACGTCGGCACTGCGGGTGTCCAGGGCGTCTCGGTCGTCGGACCAGACGCGCAGGGCGGGTTCACATGGCGCGTCACATTCGCCACGGCCATGGGGAACGTGCCCGACCTCACGCTCTCGTCCAACTTCCTCACCGGCAGTGGCGCGAACGTGGTGCTCGCGACGACGACGCAGGGCAACGTGATCACCGCCGGCACCTTCACGCTCGCGTTCCGCGGCGAGACGACTGCCGACATTCCGTTTGACGCGTCAGACGCCGTCATGCAGCAAAGACTACAAGCACTCGAGTCGGTCGATGCCGTCAACGTCGTGCGCACCGGGCCGACCGTGCAGAACGGATACTCGTGGTCCATCACATTCACGTCCAACAGCGCGAGCAACTCGGGCAACCTGCCGCTGCTCACCGTCGGCACCAACGTCCTTCTGCAAGCCACCGGCGCGACAGTGACCGTCACCGAGGCGAGTGCAGGCAACCAGCTCACGGGCTCTTTCAAGTTGAGCTATAACGGACTGTCGACAGCGGCGTTGCCAATCGACTGCTCCGCCGCGAGCATGAAAACAGCTCTTGAGGCTCTGGGCAACGTCGGAGTCGTCGACATTGTGCGATCGGAACGGCCAGACCCACAGGGCGGGTACACGTGGACGGTGTCGTTTCTCTCTCTCAAAGGCAGCCTGGCCGCGCTTGACACGGATCTGGCAGCACTGGGTGAAACTCGCACGGACAGTGTCGTGTCTAAGGCGGTGCGAGTGACGCGGACGCGGCCAGGTACCGTCCAAGAAGTCCAAGACATCGTTGTCTCGACTGTAAGCAGTGTATCTTCGTCCACCGCGTTCTACTTGCGAACTACCTTCGCGGGTCAAACAGCCACGACAGGACCGATCCCAGCCAACGCCTTGGGAGATGGCACTTGTATGCCGACTCGCCCCGAGGTGCAACAGATCCAGGTGACAACATCAGACACCACAGCGCACGGCGGCGACTACTTCGTGTCACGGAGCACAGCCATCCAGCTATTGTACACCAGCAACCTTGAGGGTGGCGTCACCCAAAGGACAAAACCCATTTATGTCAACACTGCCAGTGGGGACTGCTCAGTGGGTGCCACCGCCATCGCTTCGGAGCTGTCCGCGCTTACAGGGATCACTGGACCGGTGACCGTGACGTCTAGCGCAGCAGTCGCGACGCAGGCGTGTACGTGGGCTGTTACATTCAACAACCAGCCAGGCAACTTGGTGCAGATGACAGCAATCGACGCGTCAAGCGCTGCGGGTCCGTCAACGACTGTCGTGATCGGAGATGACTCGATTCAGCTCAGCACGCTAACCGAAGGCACGATCAATATTATCAAGACGGAGCTGGAACGGCTGCCGAATGTCGCACAGGTGACGGTGTCAGCTACACCTGCGCTGACGCCCAACGCTGACAAATCGTGTCGGTGGAGCGTCACCTTCGACGGCAACGCTGGGGTTCTGCCCTTGATGACTGTGTCTGTTGATGCCGGAGCGACATTCGGCGCATCTAAGACGGCCGGCGATGATACCGTCGCAGTTGTTGCTAATATCCAGGGCACGTCGACGGTTCTGGGTGGCGTGTTCGCATTGCAGTTCGAAGGGCAGCGCACGGGGTACATGCCATTCGATGCGAGTGCCGCGGTGGTGAAAGCCCAGCTGGAGGCTCTGTCGACCATCGGCAATGTCGACGTGACGCGGTCAAACGCGGACCCCAACAACGGATACGCGTGGACAGTTACCTTTGGCAACAACCTCGGTGACCTTGAAGCGATAGTGCCCGACCCTTTGGCGCTGACGGGCACAGCGCCGTACATTGAGATCACGGAGTATGTTAAGGGCGTGTTTCCGCCGTTCAACTCCAAGGACACAGCGAATGGTGAGGAATATCTCTTGCTCGGATTGGTTGAAGGAGTGCGTCTGACGTAAATCTGCGCTTGTGGGGGCAGGTGTGAGCTTTGGCAGCGCGCTCATTACGGACTTGAGCGATCTGTCCGTGACGGCGAACCACCTGGATGAGAACATTCCGTATTTCTTCCGGGTGTCTGCTATCAACGCTGCTGGTCGAGGCATGGGGGCGATCTCGATTCCTCAGTTTGCTATCCCAACGCCGCAGTCTCCCACAGCGCCAACCAATATGACGCTCGAGGCAGTTGACGGCACGAGCATTACAGTCGCTCTAAGCTCACCGCTCAGTGACGGGGGAAAGCCAGTCGACTCGTACCGCGTCGAGTGGGGAACAAGCCCCATCGTGGACGAAGTCCAGCAGGTTCGCCTGCAAGTCCCGATCGTCCAAGAAATTCAGCAAGTTTCAACGACAACAACTCTTCTCGAGGAGACACAACTGGTGTTGTTGACGAGCACATACAATAATCTGCCTGCCAACGAGATTCAACAAGTCAGCTGTGACGCGCTGAGCACGGGATCGGGATTCTTCTCACTCAACTTTTTGGGGGAGACGACTGCTCGCATTGCAGCTATTGAAGCGTCGACGGCCTCGATTGAGGCGGTACTCGAAGAGCTGACGTCCATTGTGGACGTACAAGTGTCGTTCTACGGTGGACAGACTACAGCATGTAATCCGTGCCTATCGACAGGCTGTACGTCAGGTTTTGAGGTCGCCTTTGTCTCAGTGAACGGCGTAGCGGGTGATATGCCCAAGCTGACTGGCAACACGAACGATTTGGAGGGGGTGCGGCGAATTGACGTGACCCAGAGAATTCAAGGCCAGGCTCCAGTGAGCGGAACTTTCAGATTGACGTACTTGAGGGGGAGGGATGCCGACACGGTCCCTCTCCAGTTCAACACGCCAGCAGCGACGATGCAAGCCGCCCTGGCTGCGCTCGACTCCTCAGTCACCGTCTCCGTCTCGGATGAGACATCGTCACTCTTACAAGCGGACCAAACTGCGGGTGCACGACTCTGGAAAGTCGTGTTTGCAAACAGCGGCCGGATCCCAGACATGTTGGTGCGACCTACAAACAATCTGCTCGTCGGGAATGGCGCTGGCATCCGGATATTCACCAAAGGCGAGACGTATGCGGGTGTCTCCTCGGTTGGCGGAAACAGCGTGACGGGTACGTTTCGGCTGCGGCTTGGTGGGCACGTCACAGACCCAATCGACTTTGATGCGTCGGACACCACCGTCAAGGCGAGGCTCGAAGCTCTGCCTAATATTGGGACCGTTGCGGTGGGGCGCACTGGACCGTCATTGAAGAGCGAGTACGTGTGGACTGTGACGTTCACATCGAACCCAGGAAGCTTTCCGACTGGCTCGGGTAATATGGACGCGCTGACAGCAGACACGACAAGTCTGCTTGGTACTGGAAGTACGATTGTCTTCTCAACGCCCCGGCAAGGATCTCTACCGGTCGATGGGACCTTTCAGCTTGGGGTTTCCAGTGGAACAACACTTTACACGACCAATTTGACGCCGTACGCGTCGAGCGACGACGTCAAGAGTGCGCTGGAGCAACTCGGGTCAATCGGCAGGGTGCAAGTGAGTCGAGTGGTGAACTCTGATGGCTACTCGTGGTTCGTAACGTTTAGCGGGTGCCGATCAAACTCGCCGGCAATATGCAACCTCGGCGACGTCAATCTTCTGTTGAAAGATGACACTAGACTGACGGGAGGACAAGGCTCGTCTGTGCCGACAATTGTGGTGACAGAGGTTGTGAAGGGGGTTGCTCCGCTGCAGTCAACGCTAGTGACGGACCTGTCTGGAGGGGATCCGTTTGAATTGACCATCCCCAGTCTCAACTATGGCACCAAGTACTACACTCGCGCGTATTTCCACAACGCGGTTAGCTTTGGTGCGCGCGCACTGTCAACACCGCAGTTCGTCATAACCAAAAATTTGCCACCGGGGCCTCCCGAGCGCGTCCAACTGGTGTCTTCAACTGCCACGTCGATTACGTTGGCGTGGTCGGCGCCGACAGTGAACGGCGGTGCGGTTGTGAGTGGCTATGAGCTGTGGATCTCCGAGTGGGGAAGCGTGTACAGGAAAGTGTACGACCGACCAAATGATGCAGCGACACTGACGACGACGCTACTCACCAGTGCCGACAACGTCATTGAGTCGGGGCGGAAGTATTTGTTCAAGGTGCGCGCCGTCAACTTTTGCTTGTCAGAGGACGCGAGTGCAGCTTGCTACGGCGAATTTAGCGACCCGGCAGAGTACACCGTGCGCAACCCGGTTGTGCCGAAACCCCCTGCATCTCTGACGCGAGATTCGACCACTACAATCAACACTGCAGCGGCCAACGACGGGATCATCGTTGTGGATTGGGCAGCGCCAGAAGACAATGGTGGAGCGCCAGTGACGAGTTATCAGCTGTTTATGGATGATGGGACTGTCGCTGGGTGGGTTCTGCAGACACTTGTCGGGGCATTCCCACATGGATACAGACATTCAGTAACCGGCTTGAAGGAGGGCAATGTATACCGGTTCTACATGCGTGCCGTGAACGCCTTAGGACCTTCTGGACAGAGCCCGATACTAGCGGTCGTGATGGCGAATGTGCCGTCAGCACCGGCTGCGCCGACTCTTGTTGACGTCGGTGAGACATCGATCCAAGTGTCGTGGCTACCTCCTTCCACGTGTACGTCCACGCTGACAGGTTGCAACGGGTCGCCGTTGCTTGGGTACAAGCTGTGGCAGTTCCCAGGCGTGACGGCGAGCTTCACCGCATCCGGGTCTCCCGTCAACTCGGAGATCCAACGTATTCAAACATTCGTTAACTCTCCGGTATCTGAAGTGCAGTCCGTGACCGTCACAGGAGCGTCCGGCCAGTTCGCCTTGTATGTGAACCAGATCAAGACATCACTACTGAATGCCGGAACGGCGCAAGCCGCAACCGGCGCTCAGGTCAAGGCGGCCATCGAACTAGTATGCAATGTGGGCTCGGTTGCAGTGACGACGGCTGCTTTGTCGACTGGAACGACCTGGACCATCACTTTCACCGACTGGAAGAAGCCGTTGGATAAAATTGTGGTGGTTTCGGACCTGCTCACCAAAACGCTGGTAAGTACGGACTACACAACGGCAGTGACGCGAATCCAAGGCGGTACCAGCGCACTCGGCGGCGACTTCACAGTGTCGTTCCGCGGGTTTGAGACCGGACATATGTCTGTGAGTTCTTCAACAGCAGCTGAGATGAAGCGTCAGCTTGAAAACTTGCCCAGTGTTGGTGTGGTGAGTGTCTCTTCAACCACTGGCTTTGATAACACCATGACGTGGGATATCACTTTCATGACCGAGCTCGGTGACTTGCCATTGATGAAAGTCACAAGCGGTCGGTTGACAGGAGGGAACCCTCGCATCACGGTGACGACAGTTCAGGATGGCACACCGGGCGTGGTAGTGTACGACGGCTCGAGCGCACCGGACGTGCTGACGTACACCTCGCGGAATTTGGTATCCGAGACACTATATGCCTTCGTGGCGGTCGCAATCAACGCTGCCGGAGAGGGTATTAGCGGTATGTCCACTCCGGCGATAGCGGCCTCGTCTGGTGCTTCCAGCTTGCAAACACTCGCATATGGACCTGCGTTGGTACAGGGGATGGCAGGCATTGTCTACGAGGTGCAAAGTGTCAAGACTAGCGGTATCAACACCGGCGTGTTTCATCTGTACTGGAAGGCTGGACCTGCGATCGGCCCTATCACAACAGCGATGGAAGCAGGTGCTCTTGAAGAACTCGTGGCTGTGACCGACCCGAGCATTGGTACTGTGCACGTATCGAAGGCTGATGTGAATGGCGCGGATTGCGTGTGGTACATCACTTTTGCGTCGTATGTCGGTGACGCCCCGTTGCTTACAGCTGATGACACGGTTCACGTGATGATCGCGGAGTTTGTCAAAGGTGAAGCCAACGAGTTCACCGTCGCCCCACGAAAAGCGTCCGGAGACATCGTGACGTACGCAACGATGCCTCCAGGGTTCGTTGGCAAGGATATATTTTGGACAGAGCTGTGGTCAAGCCCACCGTCGATTATTGATGGCTCTCACGATTTTGTCTCGGATGGCGGCCAAGCTACGTACAGCCCTGTCGTGTACGAAGTGCAGACCATCACGTTTGACGGAAGCACAGGCACCATCTCGTTTGCACTTGACACCTCGACAACTCGAGTCGGAGGTGTGACTGCCACTAGTACCGGTACGGTGGATGCCTCGGTGCTCGCTGCAGGGACGACAAGCGACGCGAAGGCTGCGAATCTGGTCAAGACTAACATCGAGACACTGGCCAACGTCGACACAGTCGCCGTTTCGCGAGTGAAAAATACGGGCGGAGGCGCGACGTCCTGGACGTACAGAGTGACCTTTGTGAGCAACCTGTGCGATATACCGGCCATTCAGCTCGTGGGTGACGCAGCCTTTATGACATCCGATACGCTGCTGACAACAACACCGACGTTGTTCAGCCAAGTTCAGAACGGGCTGTGCGACGTCCAAACGGTGACAACATCGGCAAGTATAGAGTCAACCCCAGAAGTGCAGTCGATTTCAACATGGATCGACGAAGCTGTTGCGACAACGGTCTCGGGAACCTTTGACCTCGTTTTTGCTGGACTCGGAACGGTCACTGTCCCGGTCGCAGCGACTGGTGCTGATATGAAAGGCTTCCTGGAATCACTGAATGGCATAGACTCGGTGACAGTCTCAACACAGAGCGCTGACTACGGCACGACTGTCGGGTTGAAGACGTGGATTGTGACATTTAACGAAATCATCGGCAGCGTTCCGGCAATAGCAGCTTCAACGACCAACTTAGGCGGGACGGGCGCCGCGGTTGTGATCAAGGAAGTGCGGCGTATGGGGCTTTCCTTGGGCGGCACCTTTGTGCTCAACATGATGGGCGACACAACTGTCAATCTCCCCTTTGACATTGAACCAGCCGCGCTAAAAAATGAGCTCGAAAACCTGCGTTCTATCCTCGAAGTTGATGTCAAGAAGGAGGAGCTCTACAATGGGAATCGGTGGACAGTGTCCTTCACGAAGAACCTGGGCGACCTGCCGCTCCTCGAGGCGTACCCGTACGCGTACGAGATTCAGGAGATTGAAACTCTCGGCGGAGCACCGACACCACTGCATGGGACGTTTGCGCTGGCCTTCAATGGCGAACGAACACAGCCGATTTCCTTTGATGCCACAGACGCGACTGTAAAAGCGGCGCTCGAAGCCCTTCCCTCAATTGGGCGTGTCGATGTGACTCGCACCGATGAGTTGGATGCCGGCAACCGGTTTAAATGGCGGGTAACCTTCCGCTCGCAGCTTGGAAATATCGACAACCTTCTTGCGGACGCTGACGATCTCTCCGGTAGCTACGCCGATGTGTCGGTGACAGAGGTCCAAGCTGGAAACCAACACGCTTTGACCGGCAACTACCCGCAGCTCGCCGTGTTCAAACAGCACTCCGGCCTTCCGAGTTATACCGGGAGGTACACCCCGTTTGAATCTGGCTCCAATTACTCGGTCGCTGTTCGACAGCTACACAGCGGAGGTCTGCGCGCACTTTACTTCGACAACTTTTGGCTGCAGGATGAGCCGGTGATATCTCGAGTCGACCCGCTGCTTGACTTTGACTGGGGTACCTCAGCGATTACCAACTATGGTCGCGATTACATTAGCATCCGTTGGTTTGGCAAACTTGCTGTGCCACATACAGACACGTACGTGCTGTATGCGCAGTCAAGCGAAGGCATTCGGCTGTGGCTCGATCATGAACTGCGTGTAGATACGTGGGACAGTGGAGAAGACTCGGACAACGCCGGTACAAACGAGAACTTCTACGCAGTACTCACATCGGGGACATACTACGACCTGAAGATCGAGTACCGGGAAGAGACGGGCAGTGCATCATTCCACCTCTCGTGGAGTTCGTCTTATCTATCAATTGAGCCGATTCCGCCGCAGTACTTGTTCTACGGCGACCACATCCTGGGCAGCCCATTTCCAATTATGGTCACGCCGGGAGCCATGGACTTCCCGTATACGACTGCATCAGGAGTTGGGCTGACTCAAGCAATAGCAGGGATTCCGGCGCAGTTTGTGATCCAAGCAAAAGACCAAAACGGCAACAACAAGACCTCTGACGGCGACTCGTTCGACATCTGGATCGACGGGAACGCAGATCTAGCCCCCTTTGATGAGCCGCTTTACATTGGCGAAGGACAATACCTCGTCAAGTACCTGCCAGCGGTTAGCGGCCAGTACTCACTGTATGTGCAGACCGTCGACGGGTTCGACATTTACTGCGGGCGTGGAAAACTGAACAAGTGCAGCCCATTCGCATTAACAATTCATCCAGGTCCAACGACTCCGCATACCAGCCAAGCACTCGGTGTGGCGGTAACTTCGTACGGAGTAATTGACGGACTCATCGAGGCGGTTGCTGGCCTTGTCTCCAACTTTACGATTCAAGCGCGTGATACGTACAACAACAAGAAATGGGAGGCGGGTGTGGGTCTAGACGCATTTGAGACGAAGATGGTGCTGACTGCCGATCGGACAGTGCAGTACCGGAGCAGTGTGCTGTCCGCAGACCCAACGACAGCTTCGCAGGGTCTGTATCAAGTCCAGTACTCGATCCCACGCGCTGGGGTCTACGAGATCCAGACATTTCTGAAGAGCGCGCCGATCTTAATGTGCCCTGGGTCCATTTGCCAATCGCTAGGCGCACCAGCAATTCTTAAAGTCGTGCACTCCGACTTGCACGGGTCAAGCTGCACTGTTGATGACACAGCGACAAATGCGCTATCGAGAGCGACTAGTGGTCACACGACAGGCTTCACAGTCTATGCGCGCGATGCTTTCGGGAACTTGCGAAGTGGAGATAGCACTACCAACTCGAAATCGACGGGGGATGGCCGCTCCGACGCCTTTTTGGTCGAGTTCGCTAGCAGTGTGGAGACTTTTCGCACATCGTCGGCGGTGCAGACACTCGACTTGGCTGATCGATCAGTCACTGGGTTCTTCAAACTCACGTTCGGGTTGTTTCGATCGCAGCTGTGCCCAAATTGTGTAACTCAGCTTACTGGTACGACGCTAAGCGTGAGCAGCAATCTGGTAGGCCTTCTGCTCGCGAATACCAAGTTTACGATCCAAGAATGCGTCTTCACTGCTCTAAGTGTATCCACATCCTCGATAACAGTCGTCGACAAGCACGGCTGCGCCGATTTTTCGGCAAAGCGCTGGTCGCTGCAGGTGGCGAGTAGCACCGACAGAGTGCTGACACCGCTGATTCCACAGGATGTGAGCGCAGCAGCGCTTAAGTACATCCTGCAGGACCTACTTGCGTCATCGGAAGTTGCAGTGATGCGCGAAAATGTCTTGGCCGGCTATCAGTGGCGAATCACGTTTTTATCGCATTTGGCTGCATGGAGCGAAGCGCATTTGGCTGTGGAGTATCCGGTGGCGTTCTCAAACACGCTGTACGCGACGCCTCTGAGCGTGGGTTACACCGCAGCTGCTGGCGTGTACCCGGTGGATTATACCCCTCATTTTGCGGGACCCTACATGGTCTCTATCACTGCGATGGACACAGATACACACGTGACAGGCAGCCCGTTCACTGTGACTGTTGCAGACGATACGACGCACGGTCCAAGCTCGCTGGGAGCCCATGGAAACTGGCTCGTACAAGGGTTTGACGACCCACTTATTGAGCTGGACGCCGGACAAAAGCTCGAATTGCAAGTCCAGTTGAAAGATCAGCGACGTCTAGAGCAACAGGTGATCCGGCTCCGTGCAGTGACACTGCCGACGGTGGCGGAGGTGCAGCAGGTTATGGTAACAAGTGCTTCGTTTCAGCTCAGCTTCCGTGGATCCCCGGTAGTTTCGTTCGCTGCGCTCGACTCATACGCAACAATCAAGGCGAGTCTAGAAGCGCTCTACACAATCACAGACGGTGGTATTCAAGTTTCGGCGGCCCCGCAGAACCCCACCGATACGGCTGCTGTCGTGAGCAGTGCGTTCTTGGTGACCTTCACAAAGGACCTCGGCAGCTTACCGCTAATGGTGGCGAGCGGTGCGACTGTCACACGTGTCAAGTCTGGGACAACGTCATCCAGGAAGGAAATTCAGACAGTGAAGTGCACGTCAACAAACCCAGCAACCGATGGGCCGTTTGAGGTCGCATTTGAGTCGAGAGCAGTGAGCGTAGACGCCAATGCAGCTCTCACTGGCGCTTCAGGAGGAACCAGTTTGTCTGCACTTCTGACTACCCTCGTGGGGTCGCAGGTGACAGTTTACGCGGAGGGGACGCAATCGACGGTGTGTGCAGCCACACCCAAACGCATTTTCATACAATTCGACGGACGAATCGGCAATGTGCCTAGTCTCGTGTTTTCGACTACTGCAGGGTCTCCGCTCTCCTTGGCAAATGAGCACGACTCGGGCGGCGCTGTCAGTGGAGTGTACCCTGCGTGGGGAAGCTTCCGCATACTCTTCGACGATAACCATGAAGCTACGTCAGACATTCCGTTTGACGCATCAGCGGCAACACTCGAGGCCGCTGTTGAAGCGCTTGTCGGGCTGGATCAAGTTAGCGTCACTCGAGACTGGTTTGACGTATCGACGGAGCGCAATAGTGCTGACATCACCACACTCACGCAGTGGACCGTCTCCTTCGACTCTCATTCCGGCAATCTGCCTGAGTTGGTGCCAGATTTTGCGAGTATCACAATGTTTGACAGCGGGCAGCAGCGCCCGTTCATGGAAGTGATTGAATACTCGCGTGGATCCTACGGCAATAACAGATCCGTGACAGCGACAAACGACATTGCGGTCTCTCTCACGAGTACCTTGGAGAATCCAGGTGTTCAGGAAGTCCAGGTATTAGAGTGCTGGGGATCAGCGTCGTTCACTCTTTCGTATGGTGGATCGAGTGTTGTCATTCAGCCATACTTGTCGTTGAGCGATCTCGAAGCAAAGCTGAACACCATTATTGCGGCTGGTGTTCGCATATACCGTAAGCGTGGACACATTCCAGCTTCAACAACAGTATATTATCCAGTGTGCAGCGTTGCAAATGCGGAGCCGGCCGAGATCGTGTTCGAAGACCCTGGTGATGTGCCTCTGATCACCTGGTCAGCAACAGCCAATGACATTTACTTGACCGAGTTCGTCAAAGGGGTGGGGGAAAAGACGACATCGGTGGTGATAGCGAACAAGGAAACGCAGCAACTGCTGTGCCAAGTGACGGCTGAGGAGGCGACCTCTGCCACCTTTGATGTTCAATTTGGGAGCGAATTTGTCACCGTCGGTGCATCCACGACAAAGTCCAGCTTCCAAACGATGCTGAACGGACTGAGGTCGGTCCAAAGCGCAGGAGGTGTCGTCGTCACCAGCACCCAGGCAGAGATCTGTCTAGTATATGACGGAGTCCTTTCTCCTGCGCCAGTGTTGATTGTCTTCCAGTCGATCGGAAACCCTCCGCTACTACGCGTGACGGAGCGAAGATCTGGCATCGTGCAAGCGGAGATCATCGAGATTGTCAAAGGTGTCGACACAGTCACGTACGATGGGTCGGTGCTTGGGTTATTCAACGTCTCCATCACCCCGACAGTTCGGGGTTTCTACGATTTAAACGTCAAGGTGCTTGGCCAGAACGCATTCTTCCCGCCCTACGTCCAAGTGCATCCTACACTTGCCAGTGGGCCGGACTCGATCCATACAGCACCATCAGTAGTGACGCAAGGTGAATTGCAGGAATTCTCTATTTACGCGATTGACGAGTTCCAGAATCGACTGCAATCGAGCACGGAGGTTGGCATTGCTGGTTTTGCGGCAAGCTTGATCGGACCGGGAGGCGCTCAAGATGTTTACCCAGTCAACATTAGCGAGCCCAGTCCTAACACTGATGGAACCTTCCAGTTGGCGTTCGTACCACAGCAGGCGGGCGACTATGAGTTGAGTATCAACCGCCGGCAAGCAGGCGGATTGTGGGGAACGTACTTCCGCAATGTGGATTTCACCAACCCGTACGTCCGCCGAATCGATGCTACGCTGGACTTCCGGTGGAAGGAAGAGTCTCCAGTGGGCGACCCGTTTCCAAACAAATACTACTCCGTCATCTGGGAAGGCGAGATTCGCGCGAATGTGTCCGGAACACACGTCTTTATTGTTCATGCCGATGACGCTGTTACTGTGGAGATAAATGGGAAGGTTCTGGTCGATCTCTTCCAGAATCAATCGACGCTTCTGAAGGCCGGCTTTGTGAAGACCAGTTCTGTTTTCCTGGATGAAGGGAGCTTTTATGCACTCAAGATGAAGTATCGCACACGAGACGCACTGTCGTTCGTGCGGTTAGAGTGGAGTTGTGACGGCACTTTCGGACGTTCACTTGTGCCCTCAGCGTCGCTTTTCGCATCATACCCGGTTGCGAACACCCCGTTTACAATTCGAACGTATCCAGGGGTACTCGACCCAACCCGTGTTCTCAATTCAATCGATGGCTTTGACTTGGTAAACGACTCACAGGCTACAGTGTCAACAAAAGCACTGGAGCCCTTTGTGTTCAAGCTCGAGGCGCACGATGCTTTCGGGAATCGCCGCTTCCACGACGGCAGCAACCTGTTCGAAGTCTCATTGGTTGGATCGGATGGATGGGCTCTGACTGGACGCGTGAACGACGTTATCTCCGGCAGCTCAGTGATCATAAACCCCTCGTTGCTCTGCTCAGCGTGCTGTCAGAGCCTAAACACACTCACCGACACGCTGGTCTTCACTGCTGACATTGCGCGGCACCTGATGGTTGGGACACCGTTTCGTGTCGTAAACGCGAACGCTGGTGGACAAGTCCGTCGACGCGACTGCTTCTTTGTCACGCGGTCAACAGCGCCGTTTTCCAGCGGAACAACTTCAGTCGTCGTAGAATCAGGGCACGGATGCGAAGGATTTATTGGCTCGAGCTTTGCAGTCTCAAGCGAATTTCCAGAAGACTGGAGATATTTGGGCACATGTTCAGTGACCAGCGGCTCGACTTCTTTGACATCTTGCAGTGCAGACTTCACTTCATTACCGGCCGACAACCCATTGGAGCGCGGAAACCAGATAGTCGTGGGTTCCGAGTCGCATCATGTTCATAGCACTGAAGGGACGTTCGACGCATCGAATGTGCCGCTCCGGACTCGGTACCTTGGCCCAACGAGCGACCTCGTTCCCGTGTTCAAAGCGGGGAGTCGCACTGGACGGCATACTGTTGCATTCGTACCATACGTGAAAGGCGCGTATATTCTGAGCGTCAAAACCCCTCGTATTGATGCTGTTCACTCGATCGCAACGGTTGCAGATTCAGCTCTGGGTGGGACATTCTCGCTTGGTTGGGGAGCCGAATCAACAATACCAATAGCCTTCGACGCGGCTGTTTCGGATGTCAAGGCGGCTCTAGAAGGGCTTACTGCGTTCCCGTCTGATGGTGTGGAGGTGGCGTCATTTTGCACAAACGCGGACCCAACACGAGGGTGCCAGTGGTTGGTCACATTCCACTTTGACATCGATGGACTCAATAACGCCATGACGTCAACGTTCACCGGTACCCTGACGGGCAACAACGCGGCTGTTATTGTCCAGCAGCTGACGGAGTATCGAGCTGCCACTATGATCGAGGGATTCCCGAAAACTGTCAATGTGCACCCCGGCCCAATGAATCCGAGTGTCAGCACGGCATATGGTCGAGGTTTGTACACCGCTACAGCGGGCGAGAACGCGACGTTTTACGTTCAGATGAAAGATACTCACGGAAACAACAAAGAGGACGATGACGTTCGCAACAGGGTCCAGGTGGCCATCTTCCCGGCAGGCACAGCGTTCACTACGGTAGCCCAGCAAGCGACGGTGCATCAAGTGACGTACATGACTGAAGGTCTCTATTCTGTATCTTACGCGCCAATCAAGTCCGGACCACACACCGTCACCATCACGGCGGAGACTTCCCCTGAGGTTCATCTCATCAGCACTTCATTCGGGCAGATGCAAACACGGGGAGGAACGTTCGCCCTCCGGTTACGTGACCAATCCACGAACGCACTTGCGTTCGACGCGGACGCAACAACAGTCCAACAGGCGCTAATGAACCTTCCAGTGTTTGCAAAGCCGTCCAGTAACCTCTCGACACAAATTCTAGTGTCAAGAACGAGTAATGCAGCGTTCGGGTTCGACTATCGCGTCACGTTTTCCCAGATTACACCGCTATTTGAGTTAGCACCTCTGGAGGCAGTGAACAACCTCTATGTTGGAAATGGAAGAGGATCCATCTCTATCAGCGTGGCGCAGCCAGCAAAGCGAGAGCACATTAAAACGTCGAGCTCGTTGGGCACTCCGATCATCAACGAAGTGCAGGTTGTACGCATTCAGGCTCAAGCACTTCTAACAGGTGGGACGTTCCGACTTGAGTTCAACGGGCAAGTGACCAGCGATATCGCATTCGACGCATCTGCCGCCACAGTGCAGGATCAACTGGAGGGTCTCTTGTCGATTGGCGTAGGTGCAGTTTCAGTAACCCGACCTGGCACTCCAGATGCGTTTGGCTCAAAGGAGTGGGTTGTTTCCTTTGTTGGTGTCACCGCGGGAACGCCGCAAATTGAGTTCTGGTCGTCCGCGCGCTACACCCCCGACCGTTTGGTGACGAATCCTTTCTTGATTGGCGATCTCCCTCCAATTAAGGTGGCAGCAACAGCTCTAACCGGTGACCCAGCGGCTCAAGTTGTTGTATTTTACGGCGGTCGAAGCTCTACGGACGGAGTGGGAACAATCGATGGCATCAGTCCGTTTATGGTGATTGTAGCCCACGGACAGATCGCCCCTGAGAAGTGCACGGCAATCGACTCGGACACTGCTTATTGGCCAGGGACCGTTAGCAAGGTTGGTCAGGCGGGCCTCCACTACGGCAAGTTTCACTCTCGATCGAGCTTTATAATTGAGACGAGAGACAAGCACAGTAACCTTTTGGATGGAACCGGAAACGGTGTAGTTGGAGCGCCGATTCGAGAAGTGCAGATCCTTGAGCTGATGATCGCAAGCGGAAATGCAAACAGTCGACTATCGGGCACGTTTACCATTGGTTTTGCAGGTCAAGTGACTGCTGCACTACCTTTTAACGCAGGCATCAAAGTTGTCGAAGGCGAGCTCGAGCGATTGTCTTCGATAGGTGCAGTAAGCGTAGGGACATCTGACGTGCAGACGGAAGCGCTGGCTCAGACAGTTGTGGCCACCAAAACTTCTGACGTCCTTCAAACAGGAGTGACCGACTTTCGTCCGAGCTTTCAAATTAATGACTGGATCCGCGTCGGGGCTTTGGACGGGCCAGTATTCACCGTCAAAGCAATATCTGCGACGAGCATTACGCTGTCGTCGCCGTTCGTGGGGTCGACAAACTCGATGGCAAAAGTGTACAAGCAAGCGGTCGCAGGCACAGCATTCACGTACATTGTGACATTTGACTCGGAGATGGGTGATCTTGCAAGTATCAGCGTTGACTCGTCGTCGCTGAGTGTTGTCAACGGAGGAACCGCGGTGGCCAAAATCACTGCTTGTGACTATCTGCGCACTCAAGCTGTCCAAACAACCGCACTAACCCAGATATCAGGTTTCTTCTCACTTTCATATCGAGGAAGTCAGACACCGATGCTTCTCTGGAATGTCGACGCAGCAGCGATGACGGTTGCTCTGGAGAATTTGGACGGTATTCACTCGGTTCAAGTAAGCGAGCGAGTGGCTGGGCTGAATGGTGGGTTCACGTGGGTGGTGACGCTCGCATCTGTCGAGTCGGACGGCAGTGACATTGACTTGCTGTATGCGGAGGGATATATGCTGCTCGGAAAGAGTGCTCGCGTCGCTGTTCGCCCAGCGTGTCCGTTTACAGTCACATCCGCTGGTCAATCCTTGACATCTGTGGCAGGCAAGACTGGGTATTCATTCGTCCCAGTGCTCTCTGGAGCGAATACTGTCGTTGCAGACGTCGAGTACTTGGCACAGGGAAAGTATTTGGCGTCGTATGACACACCGCGCTCCGACAAATACACGCTGGACGTGCGCTACGCGGCTCCAAACGGCCTTCTTGGAAGGTACTTCAACAACCGTTGGCTTTACGGAGCGCCAGAACTTGAGCGCGTCGATCGGCGGATTGATTTCCTTTGGACTGACTGGATCACTCCGACCAGCAAAGAGCACGTTAGTGTACGGTGGGAAGGATTTGTCAAACCAGCATTCACGGAAGACTACACCTTCTCTGTCGTCGTTAATGACGGAGCGCGGCTATGGATCGACAATGTGCTGGTGATTGACCAGTATGAATATGATGTCAATGCAGTTGACGGGTCCCCTTCGGTTACGTTTACTGCCAACACACCAGTGCCTCTTGTCAAAGAACGGTTGAGCGAGGTTGTGCTCGAATACCGCGAAAACGCTGGAATCGCATCCATCAAGCTTATTTGGCAGTCGTTGTCCCAGTCGAATGGCGTGATCCCCAGCGAGCGTCTGTTTCATCGGTCGTCTCCAATTGTACAGAGCCCGTTCACAGTGGAGACATATGGCACGAAACCCACAGCACCGACAGGGGTGATACTTGAGATCGCTGGATTCAACTCGCTGACTGTCAAATTTTACCCCCCTTTGGATGACGGTGGTGCCCTAATTGACCGGTATTTGGTCGAATGGTTCACCGCCGGGGCTTTCGGGGACCCCGAGGTCCAGGTCGTCAAAGTGGCGAAGTCAAACACTGGAGGAACGTTCACGCTGTCGATTGATGGGACTCACGCTACTGGTCCGATCGCAGTTGGAGCGATCTATTCCGACGTAGAAGACGCATTGAAAGCGCTGGATGGCGTTGGTGATGTTACTGTAACCTACACGTCAACACCGACGACCCATGACTACAGCATAACATTCACGACCCATGCCGATGCGATCCTGGCTGGAGCAGTGACGAATCCCTTGTCCGCTTTAACAGTTGATGGGTCGGTCCTCGAAGGATCAGGGACGTTTGGTGTTTGTGCAAAGGGGAATACCGTTGCAACCGGCGTCCCACAAGCTGTTGTGACGTGCTCCGCGGTGGAGAGCCAAAGCGGCACTACCGCTCTCATTGCTTCTTCCTCGGCAGTCTCACTGGATATTGTTAAGGGTGATCCGTACGAGCTCACCATCTCTGGTTTGGACCAGCCAGCTGCAGCGGTGGCTCCGCTGGTTGCTGGCGCTGGCGCTGTTGATGCCCCTGGCTTTTCAATTCGGATATCTGCACACAACTCGGCTGGGTACGGAGTACCTAGTGCACCCGTGAGCTTAAAACCGATGGCAGTTCCTGCCACTCCGGAGAACATCGAGCTACACCTAGTTGCAGGATCGTCAACAAGCTTGCGAGTGGTCTGGGATGCACCACTAACCGACAATTCTGCTGGGGTGACGCACTACATTGTTTCGTGGCGCCAAGTTGCAACTCCGTCGCTAAACCAAGTGGCCCAAGTAAATGGCACGTGGTCTTCATTTAGAGAAGTGCCAGGGTTCTTCCTCGCCGCATATCCGGCGTCGATGCGGTTCAAGTATACAATTCAGAGCTTGATCCCCGGGATGACGTACGAAGTTTTAGTTTCCGCGGAAAATATCATGGGCGTTGGCGTGTCGATGCATACCACTCCTTCTGTTGAAGTTGTGAGGAGCAAGTGTCCAGCGCTTGTGGAGGGGTTTGGCGGCGTGACACTGAGTGCAATCGAGGCTATGACTTCTAACGTTTGCTCAGACGCAGTATCATGTTCTGTCGGTGACTCGAGCTCACGATTGCTGCTTTCTTGGCTTGAGCCTCCAGCAGATGTTGGATCGCCAGTCCTCAAGTATTTCATTGAGTGGTATGAGCAGCCTTCGGACCCACTAGAAGTTCAGGTTATCAAGACTACGGGTCAGCCCAACAGTGTGACGGGAACCTTCCAAGTGGAATATGATGGCGCCGTGACTGCCGCGCTACCCGCTGACATCGACGAACTAGCGTTGCAACATAGCCTAGAGGGTCTATCGACGCTTCGCCAAGTCCATGTTGAGCGCTCTGCCCTCCTGTCGGGTGGATACGAGTGGAGCGTGACATTTGTGACCGAGTTCCCTGCCATCACTGGAAAATCGCTGGTGATACATGCCGACAACCTTGTCGCCGGCACAGTAACGGTTGGGGTGGGTTCGGTGCTCACTCCGCCAATTGCCAGTGCGACGAAGACGTTGACTGCGAATACTGGCACTGCGATCATGAACTCTGCTGGTATCGGGTCGTACGCGCAACCTGGGATGTACGTGCATATTGCAGGGACTGGGCCAGAGGCTGGGCTGTGGGAGATTCAGACTGTGGCAACAGATTCTTTTACCGTCAACTCGAACTTTGTCGGTGCGACGAAAACCTACACTGCCCAAATCGGATGGACAGTTCCCGGCTCGCTCCCAATCAATTATCACTCGGAGTACAGCGCGATCAGTGACACCGCGACAGACAACCGCGGTCCGTACAGGTATGTGATCACCGGGTTACCTCCAGGTGTTCCGTACTTCGCCAGGGTGAGTGCATGCAACGACCTGGGGTGCAATACTCCAACTAGCGCAACGCCCGCGTCGCTGGCTGCTCCGAGACAGAAACCTGCCGAGCCACAGCATGTTCAGTTGTTTACTGCAAGTGAATCGAATTTGCGAGTGCTATGGGGGCATCCCACAAGCGATGGCGGGGATGTCATCACGCACTATCGGATTGAGTGGGACGTATCACCTAACTTTGACTCCGGAACAAGTGGTGGCTCCCAGGGTTTCGAGCTGAAAGCGGTCGCCAATCCGGGAGTCAGCTGTGTTTTAACACCGTGCGAATCCGTCATCGGCACTCTCACGCGTGGAGAAGCGCATTACGTCCGGGTGTACGCATACAACTCTTTTGGATACTCGCTGGCTGCGGGCATGGCAATGCCTCCGTTCGGAGTCCCGATGTCCCAGCCTGCCCCACCCGTACTTGTGCGTTTAGAGCCTACTGGGACAACGAACTTGAGCGTGGAATTCGACGTGACACATGACGATGGAGGCGCTACCGTTTCGCAGTACATGGTCGAGTGGGACGCGATGGATATTGACGCGGTCTTAGACAGAGCGATAGTCAGTGCTACTGCGGCGCAAGCCCTTTCGAATGACGTCTTGTTCTCCCGCTTGACCACCCAGATGGTGCTGCTATCCGCTGATGCTTACGATGTGCGGGGCTCATTCCGGCTATCCTTCATGAATGCTGTGACGCCACCTCTACCTTGGGATATCAGTGCTGACGAGCTGGCATCGACTCTTGAGACACTGGAGACGGTCGGCCGAGTTCGCACTCGACGTGTGAGTACTGGCAACGGATACGCCTGGTTCATAACATTCGTGACTCAGAGAGCGAACACTGGAGGCGTTATCGGCAAGCTGCCGTCTCTTAAAGTCTCGGTTGACGAGGCAGAGTTGTATAGTGCGTTTGGTACTTCGAAGACAACCAGTGCATCCACCACGTTGAAAGGCACGAATGCAGCCATGGATATTGTCACTATCGTGCAGGGCATGAAGGGGTACGAGCAGCAGACTGTCACCGTTTCAACCTCAGTCGGCGAGCTCGGCGGTCAGTTCCAGCTGGTGTACAACCAGCAAAAGACGAATTGGCTTGCATTTAACGCGACGGCAAGCGACGTGTCGGCTGCTCTGAACGGTATCGAGGCAGCGGTCGAAATGCCTGGATTCATTGGAGACATTGAAGTGTACAGGCAGGATTTGCCGCTTGGAACCGGCACGCGGTACACGATCGTGTTTGTATCTCGGCTTGGACCAAATCGCCCTTTGACGACTTGCGACAGCTCCGCCCTAACAAGCTCCGACTCCACTGCTGTCACTTCGTGCGACACACAACGCACAGTTACCGGTGCACTGCCAGCGATGTCCAGTGCTCTATATGGCTCAGCAGTTGTGTCCAAGAGTGCGGTCACAGACTCGACTGAGAGTATTGCGCGGTACAACATCACGAATTTGGTCCCCGGGGTCGCTTATCACGTCCGTGTCTCGGCATGGAACGGAGTAGGTGACGTGTACAGTGAAACTCGTTTCAGCACACCGGCGATCCAATACGTTCAAGTTGCCCCAGACTCTCCTCGAGACGTTACCGTGACGCCAATTTCGGCAGAGGCGCTGCTCATGACCTGGACTTCCCCAATGAACACTGGAGGGTCTCCGATTACTCAGTACACAATTGAAACCAGCAAGAAACAAGGTGTTGGTGAGCAGCAATCGATCTCGATAACGAGCCAGTTGAGTGACCTCACTCGTGAGCAGTTTGTTGTAAACCTGAACGGTGTCTCGACAGGTCCAATCGCTGGAAATGCGTCGGAGGACCAAGTGCGAACTGCTCTGCAAGGTCTTCTTCGGCAGGTTTACATCGCTTCACCTTCAGCTGCTGCACAGACAGCCGTGGTTCGAAAGCGTGTTATGTACGGCGGGTATGGGTACGAGTGGATCGTTACATTCGACGACAGTCTTGGGGATGTTCCGCTTCTCGGTTCCGCACGGCTGACGGCGGTGGCTGGTGATGATATCCAGCTCGTTGTATCGGAGACTGTTCGTGGAAGTGTTCAGAGCGTTGGGTCGCTAGCAACCCGAACGAAACTCAATGTCAGTGCGGCTCGCGAAGTGCAGGAAGTCCTGGTATATGCGCGCTCTCCTGTTGATCTTGGAGGTGTGGTGTTCCTGAGTTTCTGCGGCGAGTCTACACTTGGTATTCCTGTCGATGCTGCTGCTGCTGACATTAAGATCGCGCTAGAAGGCTTGTCGACGATTCATGAAGTCGACGTTGCTACGGAAAAACTCACGCATCGGACACAGCTGCCAGCGAAGCACCATGGCTTTCGTTGGACTGTGACTTTCTCTGAAGTATCTGATATCCCATTGCTTTTGACGAGCACGGACGCGTTGAAGACACTGCCTTTCCGGTCAATGGCATGTGGGGGATCTCTCACCGGGACAACTCCGTGCGTTGAATCTCGGGAGATCGTGCGTGGGGGGATCCCGCTCAAGTCAGAACTGCCAGTTTTAGCAAATTCAAGCTACAATGTGCGAATTGCTGCGAGGAATTCACGCTATGAGAGCATGTACTTCGATGTGGCACGTGCCATTGCTCCTCAGGTTCGCACACCAATGGAAGCACAAAACGTGCTGGCATCACCTGTTGATACTGGTAAGGTGTTGGTGATGTGGAATCCACCTCTGCTTGATGGTGGAGACACCATCGCCCACTACAAGGTCCAATGGGATGTAAGCACCGGATTTGAACAGCAGGGGGTCTACGCTGGGTCCGCATTGTTTGTTCCGTCTGCGACAGCGGTCAAACTCCCTCAACATTCCTACCTTGTGTCCGGTTTGGTCAGCACGCGACGGTATTATTTTCGCGTGATGGCTTACAACAGGCGAGGATACGGAACCCCAGCGATGGCAACGCCTTGCGACACGAACCTCCGAATCTCTCGGCTAGTGATCGAAAGTGCTACAATCACCACGGCGTTGGCAAACCCACAGACTCTGAAGCTATCGTTCGCAAATTATCCAGCGACTTCAACCGCGTCATTCCCCGTCAATGCAGGAGCAGTGGCTGTGCAGGATGCACTACGCGCGTTGCCATTTGTCGGCGTCATAGTGGTCTCGAGGGAAGACCACTCAAAAGGAACATCGGCCACACCTTTCGATAGTAGCAATGTGGATACACCTCAAGAGTTCCGGTTGCACTGGACAATCACGTTTTTGTCGCGTTCCGTCGACGGGATCAACCCGTCAGCATTAGGTGCGCTTGTTCCGACCTTAGATAGCATTGGCGCAGCGAATGTAATGGCATTGGAAGTCGACGCAGGTGCCCAGCTGTACATCCCGACTCCGAATTATGTCATTCCAGACTCCGTACCGTCAGTCGGTCCATCATCTGTTCGCGTTTCGGTTGTTGACCACGAATCACTTGGGGTTAGCTGGATGGCTCCAACTGTCGGCACAGCGTCCAAGTACATGGTGGAGTGGAGTGATACTTCCAACTTTGCCAAGTCGACGCCATGCGACGGTGGAACAACTTACGCCGATGCAAGCGGATTTGTTGAGGTAGTTGCTGCTAGTGGTGTCACAAGCACAGCAATGACTTACACCATCCGAGCACTTACGACAGGCACGAACTACTATGTCCGTGTGTCAGCATACAACGGCAACCTCGTGGCAAGTCCGAACAAGAACCTTGGATACGGGTCGCCAGTGATCGCAGAGATCGTCGATTCCATCACGCTTCAGGTCGTGTCACCAGGATCTGAAGCGCCGATCACTCCGACCGCGCAAATTGCGTATTTGCCGACTACTGTAACGATGCAGGTCAGTGCAAAGAACATCCCGAACCAGCTCGATGTCAAATTTACCATGCCGACGGTTAATGCGCTTGGGTTCGTCGCGAATGACGGCGGCGCAGAGATCACGCACTACCGCGTGTCATGGGATACCGCCGCCGACTTTTCTGTCAACCCGCAGTTATACGATGTACGCATGGTAAATGGCATGGGTACCGCCCTGACATGCACTCCGTCAGCGTGTGCGTTTCCACTTGGTGCTGAAGTGCAGAGCTTGTCCTTGTCGACAAGAAATTCAGCGAATCCTGGTTCTTTCCGATTGTCAACGGGAGATAGTGCCTTCTCTGTGGAGCTTTGCCCATCCTGTACGCTCGTTTTTAGCGAAAACACGGGATACATCAAGTTCGTGGTTGCGGAGGAAAACCTGAGAGACACACTTGGAACAAACGCTCAGTTGATTGTCGACAAGGTTGACAAAGCTTGCTTATTCACTGTGGCAGCGACTGCCACGCCGAGCGCAAATAACTTACCGATCATTCCGCTCACAGCGAGCAACGCATGTCCACTCCCTGATGGACTGTATTCAGTGCACATTCGGCCAACAACGCCGTGCTTACCACAATCCATGCAGTCCTCGGTGCTCACTGCGGAACTGTTGACGATCATGGGTGGAGCGGTTTCTGTATCACTAGACACTACATTCGGCGCCAAGTTCCGGATCACTTTCATCGACGCCAGCTTTGCAGATAGCCCCAATATCGATCAGCTATTAGTATCAGCTGCTGATGGTTCTGCTGGCTGCGCATCCGTCGTCGGCAACGTTTGGACTGGTACCGAACTGGATGGTGCTGTTATTCAACAAGGGATCCCGTACGCGGTACGGGTGTCTGCGTTGAATTCGGTTGGATTGGGAGCTCCGCGTCTGGCGACAATAATTTGTCATGACCCTCCTTGTGCAAACGACGACCTTCTCGTACCGACTGGCCCGCCAAAAGCTCCTCGCAATGTCAAGGTTGCCAGCAACCGGGCAGACCACGCAGCACTTCATGTGAAATGGCAGGCACCAACCTCCGATGGCGGATCAAATGTGGCGAAGTACTTTATTGAGTACTCGACTACATCTTTTGCCTCTGCCACGGTGTGTGCTGGATGTGTCGTCGCTCTTGGCGCTACGACTATGACGCTGGGATCAAACGTCGTGCTCACACCAAGCCAGTTGATTGTCCTAAGCGGTGGTGCAATGCCAACCGAATGCATCGTTATAGTAGGAAGTGTCGAGACAGCGTGGAATGTCGGTGCGTCTACAATCATTTACAACGTCGAGGGACACCACGGGTGCGAGCATTTCACTTCCGACGCAGTGAATGCAGACGCTCTTCATTCGATCAGTGGATCCGGTGGCTATGTTGTGGTACTTCCCAGCGACAGCGAAGTGGTGACAGCAAGCACCACCTCTGCATCAGATGTATGGTATGCGACCGCACTGCGCAGTTTGACGCCTGGAACATCATATGAGGTCCGGGTGCGCGCGCAAAATGCTGAGGGTATCGGCGCATACACAATTGCAACAGCCATCTGTGAGGAAGGCATCGAATTGTGCACACCGACATTTTCAGTCAGTGGAACCGAGATTGTGACAAGACAGTTGCCGAGCGCGCCGACGCTGACGGTGCCAGGACAACTGATTGTTGACGCCACTGCGAACGAAAACGGATTCACGAAAGATACGTTGACTGTATCGTTCAGCGACCCGAACGGATGGAGCGGGCTCGAAGCTGTCGACCGGTTTCGAGTCGAGTGGGATACAATGGCGGATTTTTCGTCGTCTGACAAGCAGTCGGCAGTCGTTGAACTGTCGTTGAAGGCGCCATCAGTCTGGTCATCACTTCTGGTTTGTGCTTCCTGTGTCAACAGTCTGGCGAACAATGCGGTGACGGTCACGAACCCGAGTGCTAATGTAGCTCCAACTGTGCGATCTGGTGATACGGTGACGGTTGACGCAGGTGCAGCGTCTTGTCAATTCTCAGTCACAGCCGTTACTGTGTCCGCGGCAACATCGACGCTGACTGTAGTATCAGGGCATCAGTGCGTGGGGTTCACCGGACAGACACTGTCTCTGTATCGACGCAACATGTACTCGTACACTTTGACGGGTCTCACCATGGGCGTGACGGTTCACGTGCGTGTGTCAAGTCGCAATTCGCTTGGCTACGGCCCAACAAGCGACAGCATTGCAGCGACGCCGGTGACATCGAGCGACCCACCGCCATCACCAGAGGTGGTTATGCGCGCATTGACGGCGGAGGATGACCCCAATGCCGCCCCGGAAGTGCGCGTATCTTCATTGCTTGTGCGCTTCCCACCGGCGCGCATCGCTCTCCCAACAGACGTGAATGGGATCGGTGGCTCGCCAGTTTCCAAGTACTTGATTGAATGGTCGAACGGGGATTTCTCGGCAATGAGAAGGCATGTCCAGGTGATTATGACGACGTCTTCAGGGGCAACAGGGGCCATAACGGGTGAATTCCGCCTCCAGCTGGACACTACAGGTTGTACAACGTGCCAAGTTCGAGGCAGCTACACTACCTCCGCGATTGCTTCCGATGCAACTGCTGACACGCTAACGACAATCCTCCAAAATCTCCGAAACGTGGGGCAGGTATCCGTGACACGTGGGGCTTGCTCAGCCAAGAATGAGTGCACATGGAGTGTGACGTTTCTTTCTGAGCTGGGAACGGTGCCAGACTTTTCCATTTTGCAAAGTCGCTTGACGGCGCCGAACGGTCTAGCATCTGTGACTGTCTCGTCTTTGCTTGCAGATGGCGGCGTGGTTGGCGACCTGCTTGGTAAAGACTACTGCCCACATCTAGTTCCCGTTGTGAATGGCGGTGGGGCTACCGTGTTTGCTTCTGGGCCAACGGCATGTGGTGTCATCGATGTAGCAACAACCTCATTGATCACCGATAGCTACTATAACACGGATGCGTACGAGTACCTGATCACAGGCCTGACATCGGGAACTACCTACTACGCTCGTGTGTCGGCGTTCAACGCTCTCGGCTACGGCACTCGTCGCGTGACGGCTCCCGTGTCTGCAGTGGTGCCTTTTGAGGTTCCATCACGCCCAACATCACTATTTACTGTCGAAAGTCCGCCTGTACTCTCGGTTGCTGGGCCAACGGCATTGATCATTGCATACGGCCCCCCGACATTCTCAGGCGGAACGACTGGCACTTCCGTGACCGGGTTCATCATCGAGTGGGATCCGTCGCCTGAGTTTGACAGCGGTACGAACGGTGACGCTCTTGGACAAGCACTTATCAGTGGTGCTACCGGAGGGAAATATCGTATCGACGGACTCGTCACCGGTCAATGGTTTTATGCTCGCGTGTATGCTTTGAATGCTGTCGTCGGCGCAGGATTGCCTGTGCTGACATCGCCGCAGCGAGAAATGCCACGCCAAAAACCGGGAAAGCCGCAGAGTGTTATCGTAACGAATGCCGACGCGAAAGCTATGGGCACAACCCTCGTTGTGTCCTGGCAAGCACCAGCTGAACTGGCGTCGATGGCGTCTACAGGTGTGCTGTCTGTATCGAGTTTCCAGGTCGAATGGTACCAAAAAGCGGCAGCGGATCCGTTCTTTGGACTCCCCGTCGTGCAACTCGTTCAAACGTCAGGCACCATTACTGGTGGCAGCTTTACCCTCGCTTTTGGGAGCAGTTCGTCGCCGCGTTACGCGTACCGCTTGCTGCCCGGTACAATTGATGTCGTGCAAGGACAAGCATTCGTGACAACGTCGTATGACCTTACTGGTCTGGTAACTCGTGGCGATCTCATTCTGATTGAGGACGTAGCGTACCTTGTGGCGGCATCGGGTACCTTCTCGCGTACAAAGTTGCCGCTCGCGAGTGCGACAAACGTGGTTGCAAGCACATCTGCAACCCTCGGGCAAGCACCCGCCGGGTATCTTGGAAACACAAAGAACGGCATTAAGTTGTATACGCCATGGCGCACGACCGACCTCACCTTTGATACAACGCCAACAGCTATGGAAGAAGCGTTGGAGATGCTGCCAAGTGTGGGAGCAGTCCATGTTGAGCGAGTTCAAGTCGGCACGGCGAGTGATAAGAACTACAAGTGGTTCATCACGTTCTCGACCCAAGTACCTGCTCCAGAGCTGCCTGCCGCGTTCCCAACCCTGGTCGTGAATGACCGCGCTCTTGTGGGCACTGGTACTGTGGACGCTGCAGCATCGATCTACGACGCTGGCATTGTGCCGACGGCGTTTGGTCGTGCTTCCGTCTCCGCAAGTTTGCAAACCACTGGTAAATTTGCTTATAACATTACGGCATTAGAGACGGGAGTGCAGTACTTCGTTCGCGTCGCGGCGACCAACGAGCGCGGGACGGGCGAATTCGCCACGGCAACGACAATCGACGGTAGCAGTAACGGCCTGGCGCCAACACGATCACCGCTAGCGCTTGAAAACGTGAAGACTCGCGTGCTTTCAGCGACGAAGCTTGAAATGACCTATGACCAGGTGAAAACGTCTGGCGGCCTGCGTGTGGACAGTTATCGCGTCGAGTACGACACTGCGTTCAACTTTAGTAGTGCGAACAAGCAGACTGTGGACGTCTCTCCCAACCCAACGTTTTATCGCGTCACAACGGCAGCGCACACGGGCCCATTTACTGCTGGGAGCACGTTTTCTCTCGCAACGACAGGAACAGCGGGCTTTCGAGGCCGCTTTGTGAATCAGCTGAACGCTTTTGTGTCTGCGGCCTCGCTTCAGACGACGAACTTCCTTTTCCGAGTTGCGCCTGATTCCGCTAGCGGGTTTGGAGCGGATTCACTCTCCGGCTTGTTTTCACGTGGAGAGTATGTTCGAGTGCGCAATGAGCAGGCTCGTGTGTGCCTCGATACAGGTGGGGCATATACTCTATCGGGCGTCACCACGGTCTCATACAACAGTGGCACTAGCATCCTTACGACGTCGACATTGTCGGCTACGTTGCGAAAACTCGTCGTTGATGGGACGCGGGTCTCGATTGGAAGTGCCTCAACGTGCAGAGCAGATGTGGTCGCAATCTTCGGCACAACGCAATTGCAGCTCTCTCTAGTCGCATGTAATGTCGACTCCATCGCAGCTATTCCGGGACTTGAGGTTGCTGTGATGTGGGGACCTGCCGTGCTGCCGCTATGCTCGGCTCACGATCCATGGAGTTTCATGAATGCTTCAGCGATGTCGGCTTTTATTGGCGGATTGGGTGATCTGACAGATCCGTTGCCGATCTACAAGGTCGACACGGCAGTGGGTACGGCTTACAACCTCGCGACGGCCGGAACTGGCAGCAGTAGCAGCGCCAGTCAAATATCAATTGAGAACTCGCTGACTATCGACTGCGGTGATATCATCCGCTTTGGGAGCTATAACGATGATGATTCAGAGGAAGTCTCTGGCTATACCCGCATCGGTCAGACCTTCCGCGTGCGGGGCAAGTGTGACGCCACTCCCACATGTGACTGTTCTCGAGCAGCTGCATCGGCGGCGCTGCAACTTGGTAGCCTTGACGACTATACGATCCCGGTGAGCCTGACACGGGACTCACTACGCTTTGCGACGCGCGAGATCCAGAGACTACAGATCTCTATTGCAACAGGTGACTTGGATCATGGAGTTGGCGGATTCCGCGTCAAGTTCGGCGATGAGACCACTGCGACTACGCTTCGCGGTGGAAATGGAGGCGCCAATCTGAATGATGACATCGGATGCATCCTGTGGTCGTCGGGGGCATCAGCCGCTGATGCAGCCCGCGATATTGCAGCTCTTGAAGCGGAGTTGGAGACTTTGAATGGAATTGACGACGTCCGTGTAACGCAGACGTTGACGACCGACCCCACAACAATTGTGTACACGGTCGAGTTTACTGGCGCCGGTGTCCGTGGTCAGCTGCCTGCGATGGAGGTGCGAGACGTCGGGTCGAATGGCTGCAGTGTGTTCACGTCAGGCGCTGGAGTGACAGTTGTGACGCCCGTGACAGCAGTCACAAAACCACAACAAGCGAGAACGGCCATCTACAAGGCACCAACGACGCAGCCAATCCCGTTTGATGCCACTGATGAAGACGTCAAGGCAGCTCTTGAGGCACTCTCAAGCGTGTCGAATGTAGATGTGACGCGCAAGGTGGCGAAGCACGGGTTTGACTGGAAGATAACGTTCGTCGATTTCAGTGTGGGTGCTTCACAAGCGATGCAGTTGCCGCGATTAGTGGCTAATGGCGTCAACTTGCAAGCGCAGCAGGGCCCAACCATCAGTGTAACATCATTCAACCGTGTGGCGCTTGATTCAACTCCGCTGTTGGCCGGACCGCTCGGCGGAGGTGTGTCCGTGTACGTTCGAGTGAGTGCACACAACGCGAACGGGTTTGGTTCAACTGCAGCGCCTATTCCGGCATCGGTACAGTTGGCGAACCAGCTACCAAGTGCAGTGCTGCGGCCACAAATGGATATACTATCGAAATCGAACGTGCTGGTTCAGTGGGATTACCCTTGGAATGACGGCGGGGAGCCTGTGACCGAGTTTCGCATCGAATGGTGGAGTGCGACGGTCAATGCTGGTGCAGTTCAAGCTGCTACTCTCCATCACCTCGACTCGCCTCGGGCTACCCAAGACGTCAACACAATTAGCGTGTCAGCTCCGATCAAGGGCGTGAACAAGTACCTATCTGGTACATTCCGTGTGGCCTTCGACGGTCAGTGGACTCCGGAGCTGCCGTACGATATTTCGGCAGTCGGTATGGAGCTCGCCCTTCGCAACTTGAGCACTGTTGAGGCTGGCATCAAGGTGTCGCGGGTGCTTGACACGAACGGGTTCACTTGGATGGTGACGTTTGCACAGCAAAAGTACAGTGGCAACCAGTTCAAACGTCGGTTGTCGGCTCTTGAAGCGCTCGAGGGTCACAAGCTTCACATTGCAGACGACAACTTACTTGTGTGCCCGACAACACAACGCAACATTCTGTGCGTCCCAAAGATCGCCAACGGCATTGGGCCCAGCGCCATTGTCGGGTCACAGCAAGAAGTGCAGTCGCTCGCTTGTACAGGAACACCATCTGCTGCCGACGGCTTCCAGTTGAGTTTACTTGGCGCCACCACTGCTGTTATCGCGTCCAACGCAAACGCGCAGGCCCTTCAAGATGCGCTAAGCGGTCTTGCGGTCGGAACAAGTGGTGTTGCTGTACGCGTTTCCATTCGAAATGGCATTCAGACAACGTTGTGCGCGGCAGCAACGCCATCTCCAGTGGATATTACATTCACCTCGTTGGCTGGCGACGTCAACACGTTGCAAGTCGTCAATGCTGCGGGAACCCTTTCCATCTCCGTCTTGGAACAGTTCAAAGGGGTGGCGCAGCGAGTTTCAGGACGCATGCCGTTTTCATACGTGCTCAGCGGCTTGTCGAGCGGGAACGTGTACCGCGCTCGAGTTGCCGCGTACAACAGCGTGGGCTTCGGAACATTCTCAGAGGCCAAGCCACTTGTGGGCGTCACTCCTATTGATCGTGCACCGACCCGTCCACGATCACTGAGCGTGCGCTCGCGTTTGAGCCGTTCCACTCTCCTGGTCTTGTGGGAGGCGCCGCTGGCGTCCGGCAATGCGCTTGGTATCACCAACTATCGTGTCGAGTGGGACGTGAACCCGTCGTTCACCAGCACGTGCGGAGAAGTGATCGAGACGCAGACACTCGTCGTCTCGCGCTCGAGTTCGAGCGTGACAGGCAAATACGTTCTTTCTGCTGGAGGCACGGCGACGGGATGTCTAAACTGGGCAGCAACAGATGCAGATGTGCAGACTCTGGTCACTGGATGGGGCGGCATTTATGCTGGCGCGACTGTCACCCGTATGGGAGACGCGTCAGCCGCGTGGGACTTTGGCTACTCCTACTCGATCCAGTTCGTGAATATGGTGACGACATCGACGTCGTTAGCGATGCTGGGCATCCCGTTACTGACCGCGACGAGCGGGGCTTCGTGTGGGACGAACCTGTTAGCTGCTGGTAGTGCAGTCATCACTCGTGGGCAGTATGGACCTGGCCTGGAGGACAAATTCGGTCGGGGACGTGTCGACGAGAGCAACAATGAGTGCCATGCCGCACTCGAAGAAGCGCTAGGCAAGCAAACCATTTCAGAGACAGCCGCGATCACGAACGCGCTGGCCTTGCCGGCACTTCAGCTAGCGCTCTTGCCAGGCGCAACTAACATCGACACTGTCGAGACCGGTCGCCGGGTGCTGATGGGAGCCAATGCGCCTGTGCTGTGCGCGTCATGCGTGCAGAAGCTTGCAAGCTCGGCGCTAACGCTGACGGCGTCCCTCGCGTCTGTCGGTGGATTGGCAGTCGGAGAGTACTTCATCGTGGAGGCTGGTACCGACTCGTCGAGCACTGTCGGCTTGAGGTGCGTCATGAAGGCAGCGGGAGTCGTCACAAGTGGCAGTGGTGCAACGATCACGACCACCGTCACGATCGACCCCACTGATGCAGCGTTCGTGAACGGTGGGTGCCAACTGCCTACCGCCTTTGAAGCGCAGGCGTACGCTCTGAAGCGCTTCAACTTGCGTGCGTACACGGTGACCGACCTGTTCCCCGGGTGGGACTACTCGGTACGCGTCATCGCTGCGAATGCCCTGGGTGAGAGCAATGCTGCGTACGTGTGAGAGCGAGAAAGAGAGAGTAGACACAGAAATCTTACCATCCAATGAACAGACTTGTTTTCTTTCATATCATGGCCGACGGGCGCTTACTTTATTGGTCACCTTGAAATCACACGGCGCTGCGTCGGATTCTCAACTTTGGCGTCTATGGATGTGCGTTCTGCGACAACGGCGGCCGATCTGCTTGGTCGTCGCCCGAGTCGATGCAGTGGTCGCCATGCAGGAAGGCATAGGCTCAGGAGGATGCGGGGCTGCCGTCGTCCTGCCTTCGTCTGCTGTTCGTCGTTGTGGCGCCAAATAAATATCCGTCGACCCCCTCTATTTGCTCGAGTAATGTACTGCGTAGGGCGGTGGCGAGTCGTATCGCCGCGACGACTTGGGGAGCGACGCCGCCCCAGGGTGCGCGGCGCTCGCGGCATCGCCTGCCGATCGCTGCGGAGATGACTTGGCACCTCCGTTACTGCCACCTCCGCTCGCGAACGGTCTCCGCTGCTGCTGGTGCTGGGGGAAGTACGCATTGCCACCTGGACCAACAGCGACTCCGTTCGCGGCAGTGCCCGCGCCGATCGTGATTGGCGACGTCGCGACGCGCTGGTGCGGATGCGGCGAGTAGAACGGCTGGGGCGAGTGGTGGTGCGCGTGGTGCATCGCCTGCTGGTGCTGGTGATGCAACTGCTGCGAGTGGTGGAGCTGCTGCTGGTAGTGAATCGGATACATCGCCGGTACGAGCCCAGCCGCGAGCGGAGGCGCCGGCAGCAGTGATTCCCATCGCATCTCGTCCCGCGCCTTTGCCGAGCGCGCATCGAGACTGTTGAGCGTCGCCTTGCCATGCCATGTCTGTCGAGGGTGGACGAGCAGGTCGGGTCGCCATCCATCCCCACGACCATACAACTTCCAGCTGTGCGCGTAGAAGTCCGCCACCGAGTCATTGGCAACGCCCTTATCGACGCTTGATGACGACGACGTCGACAGCAACATGCTCGCAAGGCGGTTGCGACCCAGGCGGAACGCGCGCTTCATCATCGGGAACCAATCGGCTGACACGCTGCGCGCCAGGTTGTTCTTCTCGTCTAGCGGGTCCACGATATTGCACACGCGCACGGGGAACATGGGTTTGTATCCATCTCCTTCGCCAGTGAGGGATGCGTCAAATGCCGCGAACTGCTCCAGCAGCGACACACGAATACCAGCGATCTCGTTGGCCTCCATGACCTCGCCAAACCGCTTCCCACCCGTCGCGTCCGTCTTGGTAGAACCAGCAACCGCTTCACCGAACGTGTAACTCTTGGCTCGCGACTTTTTCAGCTGCGCCGCCGTGCCCGTGCCGTTGACAGGGCCAAGCGGCGTCGTGGCCAGCACGCTCAGAGGTACCGCCCCGTACAGCGTCATCGCCGCCTCGTGCCATGGGAATTCGGCCATTCTGTCCAGGAAGAGGAACAGCGCTTGCAGAGGGTGCGTAATGGTGTCGCCATATTGGTTGAACAGCGCCATGACGATCGTGTTGACCGCATAGGTCGAGAAGGCGCCGTGACTCGCACCCATCACACTCTGATGGGTGGTCGTCGATGTCCCGACACTACCCGCAGGAGCGGATGCCGATGCATACGCCGCACTCTCGTGCACGCACCAAGCCTTGATGGCGATCAGACTCCTCTTGAGCAGGTGCCCTTTGGCGACACGCACGTCCATCTCGTCCAGCAGCATCACTGCGCCAAGCGCCGCGACGCGATTCGCTGTCAGATCCACCGCCACGTTGTCGATTGTGCACTTGATCACACGCACATCGGCGTTAATGAAGCTCACGTTGCGCACCGTGTTGGTCAGCAGCGGCGCCGTGGTGGGGACGGCCACAGCAGGTGCGCCACCGACACTCAAAGCTGCTGCTGCTGCCGCGCCTCCGCTCGCAAGCTTTGACGTCGGGGGCGACCCATTCATGACGCCAACATTGGCATTGACAGCGGCAGCGGCGCCTGCGACGTTCACCCCGACGTCGTTGTTTCCAGCAAGGCAAAGCGCGTGCATGACGGCAAAGTACCACGTCGGCTCGAGCTCCTTCGGCAGCAGCAGGCAGATGTCCACGTCGGACGTCGGTAGGTACGTCTTCATCGGGAATGACCCCGTTGGGTAAAACATGATAGGCGTGCCCGGCGGGAACTGCGCCTCGAGTACGCGCTGCACGAAGGTCAGAACCTTCTGTCGGACATAGTCGGCGTCCCCCGTGGGTCCCATCCAGTCCACAAGCTCATCCACCGCCCGCTTCATCGGAGCAACGCGCTGGTGGGGAAACCGTGAGCGAAGCTGCAAGAGCCGCGACTGGAACCCAGACTCCTGCTCGTCCAGATGGTCCAGGTGCGCGAATGTCTCCGTCTGCCGCGACTGAGCGAGGAGCTGCTTCAGGTACGCGATCTCCGCGTCCTTCTCCTGAACTAGGCGCTGGTGCTGGAGCATGTCGTGTTGGTTCTGCTCGGCCTTCTGGAGCGCGTGGTTGTACGCGATGGGGCGAATCACAAGCGCTGGAGGCTTCCCACTGGCCGATGCAATCGTCGTTGAGGTCGATGACGCGGTGGTTGAAACACTCGTTGCGGTGACAGTCATGCTTGCAGCTGTGCTGGAGCTTCCACTGCTAGTAAATGCCTCGTTTTCCCTCGCGCGGTTGCTTGGAGACACTACATGGAGCTTGAATGCCGACGAAGAGAAAGAGGAAGCTGGAGAGGGTTCTTCAGGTATCACAGTCGCCGCTGTAGCTGCATCAGAGTCATCGACTCTAGCCGTTTCTTCCTCTGTTCCATCGCTCTTCTCGCTCGAGCGGTCGGGGGAGGAGGCTACGGACAACGCTTTGGTCGGACGGAGTCGTTGAGGGTGGTCACTGCCTTCTAGCTTGATTTCTGGCTGTTTCTCCGTCGCAAGTAGGACCTCGTTCGCCTGCGCAACCTCCTCAGCAAGCGCGTCCGCCATCTTCTTCCGCTCGACTCGCTCCAACACCTCACGGATCGCTGCCTTGTCTCGAGACTCCGTGAACTCAAGGAGACTCGCACGCAGCTTTTCCAGCTGCCGTTGCCGCTTCTTCAAATACCTCTCATCCATCAGCACCTCGCGCACCGTCACTTTGTCGTTGCTCGTCGAGTCCGTCGTGGACCCGGCCGTGTCTTCGCCATCTTCTTCCTCCACCTCCTCTTCGCTCTTCGTCTCCTTCACAAGAAATGAGGAGTCTTCTTCCTGCCCCACATCCTTGTCTTCGCTCCCCGGGTCATCATCGTCAGCTGATTCACTTCTGTCGCCATTATCTGCCACAGTCGACGCATCAGGAATATCGCCAGCCTCGTCGTTCTCTTCCCACATACTGTCAAACGCTTCGTCCCTCGTCATCATCACCGCTTTCGCGACTGGACTCCTCTTTTCGTCACGCGAATCCTCAGGGAGTGGCGTCGGTGCCTCAGCGACAACTGCGGATTCGTCCACAACACTCTCGGTGAAGGAAACACTTTCCTTCTCTGCAGCCTTCGGGGTCGATGAGGCTGAGATTGAGTCGCCCTTGTTGCTGTCACCGCCACTTGCATGGGCTTCTTCATCGCCACCGTCTCTCCGACTTGTACTCTTGTCAGCGTCCCTGTTTGGCGCCTCGATCACGATCTCCAAGTCTTCGTCGTCCTCTAGCAACACGTACCCGGCTGCCTTCTTCTTCTTGTTCTTCTTTTTCCTCTTCTTCTTGCTCTTGCTAGTGGAAGCCCCATTCGCACTTGCACTGCCGCTGCCGGGAGCACTTCCCGTCTTGGCCACATCTTCCCATCCCTCCTCTTCCACCACTTTTTGCTCAAGCCAGGCAACAGCTTCGCGCTGCCGCCGCTCTTCAAACAACTTCTTCTTCTCCACGGCCGACTGCAGCTCCAGCTGCGCATCCAAGCGCTTCGAGTTCTTGGACGGAGAGTCGAGGATCTGCTGGTAGTCGGCCATGGCGGCGTCAAAGTCCTCGCACTGCTCCAGTATCCGCGCACGGCACAGCAGCGCATCGGCAGCCACCTCGCTGATCATCTTGCCCGTCTTCACAACGGGCGGCCCGATCGCAGTGCTAGCCGATAAAGTGCCGCCACTCGTGCTCGAGCTTGCAGCAGGCGTACCGGAGCGGGCTTGTGTCGCCTTGGAGGCGTTGGGTATTCGCGGCGTGCTGATCCCGTTGCGCTGACCTGCATTATTGGGCGACAAGGTGGCCAGCACCGTCGTCTCGACGACGCCAGAGAGCGGTATTTCGCCTCGGCAGTCGTAGTGCGCGTCAATGATGGATGTGTAGTCGGTCTTGGCCTGCTCGAGCTTCCCGATCTCTTCAAAAAGTCGCGCACGGTAGAACAGCGCGTCCACGAAGAAGCCGTTGACGCGCAGCACAGCTGTAACCTCCTCAATAGCACGCCCCACGTCCCCGCGCTGCTGGTACAGCTTGGCGCGCGCCATGTGCACCTCAAAGTCGTTCGGCTCCGTGTCTAGCGCCGTCGCAAAGTCCTCCAGCGCCTCGTCGTACTGCTCAATGTGTCCGAACGCCTCTCCTCGTCTCCTCAGCGCCTCGACGTGCTCCGGGTCCATCTCCAGCACGCGCGAGTAGTCGTGGATTGCCTGCTTTACCAGGCGCTTGGCCTGCACGCCTTTGTACGGTGTCGGCCCCTGCGGCCGCTTCCCGCACACGGAGTGTTTCCGTTTGGATGGCGATGCAGGTTTGCTGCTCGGAGAGATGGTTGCGAGCGCCAGAGCCTTCTCCAGCAACGCCTGGCCCTGCAGTGGTCGTCCCTGCTCGACTTGGTGAATCTCAGCGTCTTTGCGCTCCTGCGCGTCCTCTTCGGTGGCAAGGCGCTGAACAATCTTGGCACGCTCCATGAGCACCTCGACGATCCGCCTTCGCGTGTCACTGCCGTCCGTACTGCTGTTACTGCCTAAGAGACTGGTGGACTCCATCTGCATTTCGTGCTCCTCCTGCAGCTCGAGGAAGCGGTCAAGGTCGTTCAGCGCCGGCTGCTCCTGCCGGCATTGCAGGAACACGTGCGCGCGCAGATGGTAGAGCTCGGCGTCTCGCCGGCCGTTGTGCTTCTCGGCGCGCGCGAGGTCGTCCAGCGCGTTGGTGAGCTGGTTCATGGCGCGGTAGACCTTGGCGCGCGCCACGTACAGCGCGCGCAGCTGCGTCACCGTGTCGCTCCCTCCCGTGTACGAGGAGGAGGAGGAGAGGGAGGGGGAGGGGGAAGAGGAGGAGGAGGACGCGGAGCCGACGACCATGACGCTCGTGCCGTGGTAGTCGTCCGAGAGCAGCCCCTGGGAGGCCGTGAGGTTGATGGCCTCGTTGAAGTCGAGCAGCGCGGCGTGGTTCTCGCCCATGGCGGCGTAGGCGCGGCCGCGCTTGGCGAACAGCTGTGCGTTCTTGGGCGTCATGTTCATGACCTGGCAGAAGTCCTCGATGGCGAGCTTGTACTTCTGCGCCGCCAGGTAGCAGTTGCCGCGCTGGTAGTACAGCCGCACCTTGGACTGCATGCCGACCGCGGACGAGGACGGCGACGGCGCGCTGCTGCTGCTGCTGCTGCTGGGCGAGGCGTTGAGCGCCTCGGTGAAGTACGGGATGGCGGCCGCGAACTGCTTCTGCCCCACGAGCGCAAGTCCTCGGTCCGCCGCGCTCTCGCCGCGGTCCCTGCCGCCCCTGGGCGAGGCCGCCGAGCGCTGCTGCAGGCTGCGGTACTGGCTGATGCCTGTCTGCAGCACGCGCGCGCCGTCGTCGTCGCCCGGCGCGTTCATCTTGCGGTTCATCTTCATCTTGAACTGCGTGGCCAGCGTGGGCGTCTGTCGGGGCGGCAGCGACAGCGGCAGCTGGATGCGCGCGTCCACCTCGTCGAACTCTCGGGGCTGGCGGCGGCGCAGGCCCGTGGCGTCCACGGGCGCCACCATCTCGCCGCTCGGCTGCTGCTGCTGCGTCTTGGGGGGCGGCGTCTTCATGCGCGCCCGGCCGCGTGTGCGTCTGCGTCTGCTGCTTGCCGCGGCCACCAGGAGGGCGACAAGGAGGGCGAGGAGGGCGACCGGTAGGGCGACGGGTAGGGCGGCCGCGACTCCCGCGGGCGGCGGCGGCGGCGGCGGTACGGGAATATCGGACGGCGGAGGCCGGTAGGGCGGGCCGGTAGGGCAGGTAGGGCGGCCGGTGGGGCGGTCGGTAGGGCGGTCTCCTTCCGCCACGATGGACGTCGCCGTCGGGTGCCAACTTGGTCAACTCGCGTGGGCGTGGGGGGACCACGCGTGGGGGCGACGCCCTGTCCCTCGAGAACCCTCCGTCCCCTTCTTTTCGACCAATGGTCGCTTTTTAGATCATTTTCGGCCAATAGATGCAGTTCAAGCGCAAGTGACGGTGGGTGGTCCCGTGCACGCCCGCCACCCGCAACCAGACAAGCCCTGGAAGGCGATCGAGTGACCGAGCAAGCGACGCCCCTCCCGAGCCAAAGATGCTGGCGGCGATCGCCAAGGCGGGCGCCGTGCGCCGCGCTCCCTCGGCCGCGGCCGCCCGCGTGCTTTTCTCGAGCTCGGCGGCGGCCGGCGGGCAGGCGGAGCGGCCCAAGTTCTCGGTCGTGCGCCACCCGGTGACGGCGGACGCCATCCAGCCCGAGGACTACTTCGCCGTCGTCAAGCTCGGCGGCACGCAGTACAAGGTCACGCAGGTGGGGCGGCCTGTTACTGGATGGAGTGTGTGGGGTCCCCTTCCGCGACTGACGCTGGAGCGGGCGGCAGGGCGACGTGGTGGTGGCCGAGAAGATCAAGCACGCCAAGGTCGGCGAGATCATGGACATTGACGAGGTACGCGAGGCGCCCCGAGACCGCCCTACCTTCGCCCTACCGACGCCCTACCATTGCCCTACTCTAACGTTAAGGGGACGTGCAGGTGCTGCTGCTGGGCAACGTGAACGAGACGATCGTGGGGCGGCCGCTCGTGGAGGGCGCCAGGGTGCGCGCGCGCGTGGAGGAGCAGACGCTGGACGCCAAGATTGACATTTTTAAGAAGAAGCGCCGAAAGAACTACCGTCGCTGGAACGGCTTCCGCCGCGAGGTCACCATCCTGCGCGTCACGGACGTCCTGCCCGCCGACGTCTAGGCGGCCAGCCGAGTCGGACGCGACAACGATGGCGAAGGCGACCGCCCTACCTGTGCAGTTCTCGGTAGGGCAGGTCCCCCCGTGCGAATAGAAAACCCCACGCTGAAACAGGACACGGTCTCTCTCTTTCTTTCTATCTCTCTCGCCCCCTACTTGATGGGCACGGCGCTCGACAGCTTGTAGGACTCGGCGCTGGCCGTGTACCACGTGCACGACGCCGGCTCGCTCACGGTGCCCGTCGCCGGGTCCAGGTGCCAGCGGATGAGCAGCACGTTGAACGTGCGCAGGAAGCTGCGCGGCAGCAGGCGGGCCACCAGTAGCAGCAGCACGGCCGGCGCTTGGTACACGTTCTTGCCGTAGAAAAGGAAGCCCGTGAGCAGCACGGCCTCGACGCTTGTGGCGCGCCGACCTTGGTACACGACGTGTGAGAAGTCGTCGCAGTCGTTGAAGAGCGTCGTGAAGGGTGTGCCGAGACAGTGGTGCTCAAAGCTGGTCAGCGAGTCGTCTGCATGATCGTTGGCCACCTCCTGCTCCTTCCCCTTGTCGCCCTCCCCCGCCACCTTGCTGCTTCCGACCGGGACCGACAGTGCGCTGCTATCGTGGATAGTGTATCGGTCGGTCCGATGGGCGACGCTGCTTTTCTTTCGCAACTTCTCGCGCCAGCGGAACCAGAACGAGATGCCGAACGGGACGATTCCCAATATCATGGCCGCGATCGCCATCAGCACGCCCAGGTTGACCGTGAAGAGGATGCACGAGTCGCTCAGATTGCAGTACTTGGCGCCGCGAGCTGTGGTCTTGCGCAGCAGCTCGCCGTTGTGTTCCATGATGAAGTTGAGCGACGTCTCCTGGTTATGGTACAGCAACGTGCCCACGGCCGTCGTCGTGAAGATTTGCATGATCTCCCACGTGAGCCGAAAGTGCCGGTCGAGCTGCTGCTCGCCCGATCGAGCCTTCATCAGGTTGATGAACGAGTACGAGAAGGCGTAGAAGCACAGCGTGAGGTTGGCGATCGACTCGAGCGACAGCGAGCCCGTTGTGAGCCCTAGCAGGTACAAGGGCGAGTTGTGCGCCAGGTGATACGAGATCTGCGCCAAGTACATGACCTGCATGCGTCCGTTTTGGCACCGGTAGGCCCAAATCTGCGTGAGCAGCACGGATCTCTTCTGGGACATAATCTGGTAGAGACTGATCATCCCCATGAAGAGGATCTGGACCACGACGACGCCCGGCAACGCGCTCAGCGTGACCGAGTCGGCGTACCGGCTTCGGAAGACGCTGATGGCCATGCTGAACCGCATATGCCGGGTCGGGTCAGGGAGGGCCACGAACTCCCAAAGCGAGTTGTAGTAGTTGTGCACGCACACGTCCGTGGTGGAGCACACGGGGATGTCGTCCGGCGACTGCAGCATAAGGCCGTAGTTCTCCCAGTGCGGATCCACGGTGCAGTCCGCTTCAATGTAGACGCCAGTGGTGTTGACCTCACACACTCGGCATGCGCCAAAGTACCCGCGGAACAGCGCCTGCATGACGCTCGGGGCGTTGTACACGGTCTTGGTAGCCGGCACGACGCGGGGGATCACCTCGAGACTCGAGTTGAAGCTGTACGGGAACAGCTTGAGGATTTCTGGAACCACCGCCACGAGATCCTCCCCGCCGGTGGTAAATGCGAGCTTGGAGTGCGAGTTGTCGTTCGGCACGTAGGTGCGGCACTCGGTGTACTCTGGAAAGATGTTGAAGTCCGCCGCTGGGATGGACGCGTATGCGATGCTATTTGCGACGGTCTGGAACTTGAACAGGCGAATGTGCGCCTCAAGAACCCACCGCGTCGGGCAGCTCTCTCTCGTCTTCAACGCCGCGTACGCCTCGTTGAGAGCTTGAGGGAGCACCGAGATGCCCAGCACGCGGACCGCGTCAATGACGAACTGCGGGTCCCCCGCGATGGTCGTCATCGGCGAGGCCCACTCGTCGATGCCACTCATGCAGTTGGCGACGGGGTCAGCCTCGATGGCGTCGGCCAGCGCGCGCATCTCAGGGGTCAGCACGCTCTCGTCGTAGTTCATGCTGAAGGTGTACAGCTCCTCGTAGGCCGGTTTGCTCATGAGCGCCGAGCCCTTGAACGTGAGCAGCTGCATGAAGGTCTTGTAGCAGCCAACGTTGCACTCGGCGCACCCGGCCGTCATGACGGGGTCCATCTGGCTGAACGCGAAGTAGCTCTCGTCGACGTCGATGAAGACCTTGCCGTCCGTCGCGTACTTAGACTTGATAACAAACGCCGTCAGGAGGAGTGGCGCCACAATGATACGTCCGAGCACGGCCAGGTACGCGATGATCGCCGCTGGCCGGAGCTTGGACTTGGGCTTGGACGTCGTTGGCGTGCTCATTATGCGTCTCCTTGATACTCGCTGTCGAAGCCCGTGTCACTTGACAAGTGGAAGCTGCCAAGACTCGCAGAGTGAGACTGTGAAGGTGTTTCGACAGCGCAACAGCACAAGCGCGCCGCCGATCAAGTTTATTTCGCGCGAAGCTAAAAAGAGACGGCGGCGAGCGACACTCGGGGCAGGAGTCGAAGAAGGTGGACTTCCGGCCTGGGATCGATCTCACGCGACGGGATCGCACGATGCTGTCAACGTGCCATGCTTGAAATAGCGCAAAGCATCCAAGGTCGGTTGTTCATTTCGCAGTCTTGTCGGCCAACACCTCCCAAGTCCGTCGCAGGTTTTGTGACGAGAAAAGTATCCCCAAACTGAACGCCACATGAATGAAGACGCTTCGCCTCACAAGCACGCATTTGAAACTGGTGCCACGTGAGGAATCGCTCGACAGATCTTAAATGTAGTTGGCAGTGCAGCCACAGACCTCGGCACTACTTGATGGGCACGGCGCTCGACAGTTTGTGCTTTTCTCCACTTGCATTGAACCACGTGCACGATTCCGGCGCGCTCACAGTGCCCATCATGGGGTCCAAGTGCCAGCGGATGAGCAGCACGTTAAACGTGCGCAGGAAGCTGCGCGGCAGCACCCGTGCCAGCACGAGCAGCACCACAGCTGGCGCCTGGTACACGTTCTTGCCGTAGAAGAGAAAACCCGTGAGCAGCACGGCCTCGACGCTTGTGGCGCGCCGACCTTGGTACACGACGTGTGAGAAGTCGTCACAGTCATTGAAGAGCGTCGTGAAAGCCGTGCCGAGACAGTGGTGCTCAAAGCTCGTCAGCCGGTCGTCAGCGTCAACTCGTTGGAGCGCCATCCTTCTAGTGTTAATGTCACGCTCCCTCCTCCTGTTACTTGCCTGGTCACTGTAACCAGGTGTGGGCACGACAGTGTTGTAATGAATTGCGTGTCGTCCTTGTCGGCGATCGGAAACAAGCTTGCGCTTGTTGCGCAGCTGCCACTGGAACACGAACGAGATCGTGAACGGGATGATGCCCAACACCAGCGCCGCGAGCGCCATGAATACCCCCAAATTGGTCGTGAACACGATGCACGAGTCGCTCAGATTGCAGTACTTGGCACCGCGAGCCGTCGTCTTGCGCAGCAGCTCACCGTTCTTGCTCATGATGAAGTTGAGCGATGTGCGTTGGTTCTGGTACAACAGC